>JAVSBS010003805.1:69186-86676 GCA_033124195.1 Coracias cyanogaster | reverse complement strand
GTGCTCTCGCTTGCATCCATTGCCCCTTGTCCTATGGCAGGGCACAAGTGAGAAGAGGTTGCCCCTTTCTTCTGGACACCCAGCCCTCATCTCTCGATCCACATTCATTTGATCCCCTCTCAGGCTTCTCTTCTCCAGACTAAACAGCCCCAAGTCGCTCAACCTTTCCTCATCAGGCAGCTGTTCCAGTCCCCTCACCATCCTCGTAGCATCCGTTGGACTCTCTCAAGTAGAGAGAGTTAAATTTTACGTTATTGTACAAAAATAAAGTTGCCTCAGGGATTAATTTTCCTTCAAGTGTTTTCTGATGTCAGATTATAAACTGCTCAAGAGCATGATTAATTGCAAATCCTCAGATTCTCTTAGGAGGAAATCTTGTGCTTTGTCTAAGACTGCCAGTTCCAGGTTTGGCCTCACAAAATGCACGCTGAATAATAAGGTGTCCTTTACTCTCACGGGATTCCTCCAAAGGTCAGTTTAAGCAGGCTGACACAGCTATACTAAGAAAATTTCTCAAACTGATGGCTCATTTTCTTTGGAGAAGGATGTTTAGTCAATAGATGAGACAGTACTAAGAGCTCCATACAACAGCATGTAATTGATGGTCACAAAGCACTGTCAGCATTGAGGCTTTCACAGGCCATCCCATCTGTCCTGGAGAACCGTGACTTTATGTTGATTTCTCATTTCTTTCATCCTTAGGGGCTGTAATTCCACCTTCTTTTTAACTCTCAGTCCAGGCTTTAACTTACATTTGCACAGTATTTCTCAAGCTGATTCATGGTAACTGCTCAGATGCCTGTTCTCAGTTGGCTTTGGCTGAGTGAGGAATTACAAACCACTTCTGCAGTGGTCAGCACAAATTAGAACCTAAATAAGTGGTTTAGGCGAACCTTTTTACTGAAGGGGTGAGCTGAAATGCAGAACGGTGGTCACTTCCTACAGCATAAGCAGTAATTTCTTAATACTTGTTAACATAATTGCTGTGATCATCTTTACTTTCATCATAGTGCCTAGAAGGGGGTGAACAAAACCTAGATAGTTGAATTAAATATTTTTAGGAGCATAACAACCTTGTTTAGGATACGGTATTTTTGATTTGTTGGTTCTTTTTCCTTTCTTTTTTTTTTTTTTTTAAACAAAGGCAAACAATTTTTCCCAGATATATTTGAACTAGCAAAACAAAAATCATTATCTTGCTCACATTTAGAGACTGGTTTAAGCTATACCAGAAAGCACAGTTTCACTAATAGCTCTTAAACCAGTAAATTCTTCCAGTACTGTGACTGGCAAAATCCCAGGTTATACCAGACATACAAAAATCACAGTTTTGTTTCCAGTAAGTAATTTTATAATCACGCCTTAATATTTTGAGCTGTTTCTGCTAGTTTTCCACTCTTATGCTAGTGATTTCTCTTTATGTTTTGGAGATGATAGACAATTGGATATACTTGATTTAGCATCCCTGCCACTATGATCACACCCTGCAGGGCTCTCAGACCCCTGCAGCCCATGGAAATCACCAGCAGTAAATCCTCTCCTGAAATGGACCTCATGGCTTTCTGGTCTAACTTCTATACGACATCAATTTTGAATATAGTTTGTCGTAACTTCTGATGATTCCCAGCATGGCAAGATCAATCCCTCATATAACAGAACACAGTTGCTGTCCCTCTGTCTCTTTTATTTAATAAGAGTCAGCTTGGTAGCCTCCCACAGGGCCCAGATTCACAAGAGAACAAGAAGTGACCAGAGGTCCATCTGCCTCTGACAGTGACCTGAGGAGAGGCTGTTCAGGGACAGCATGCCACCCTGGCCGCTTTCCCTGGTCTCCTGATGCTTCCCAGCATCCACAAGCATTGCTGCTAGAAGAGCAGCACTAAGTACGTCCCTACCCAGCACTTTCAGCATCTTCTGCTCATGAATTTACCTGACCCCTTTGTAAGCCCGTGATGCTGTCTTCTCAGCCTCCTGTGGCAGTAAATTTTACAAATTCCCTACCTGCTGTGTGTAGAAATGCTTTCTTTTGACTGTTGTGAACTGATTTTTTTAAAACTAGTTTCAGCAAATGCCTCTTGCATTGCAGGAGTTGATAAACAACTGTTCTGCATTCAACTTACCTACTGGTTTTGGGAGTTTGTAAAACTCAGTCATGGTCCCCCCCAAGCTGATGAGCTCTAGCACTAGCAAATTGGGCCAAATTATTTCTCCCCTACTTTCGGCACTTTTGAGATCATGTCTGTGCCCAGTTTCGAGTCTGCAGTGCAGAAAAGATACTGATGAGCTGGAGTTCAGGGGAGGTCCTCAAGATGGCGGGACTACAGTACTTGTCCTGTACGGGGAGGCTGGGGGAGCTAGACTTGGTCAGCCTGGAGTAGAGTTGACTTGGGGGGGACCTAACAACTTTCTGCAAATATTTAATGAGATGTGTTGCATGATGAGAGGCAACAAACACAATTTCAACACAAAAACCCATCACTGGATATAAGGAAAACATATTTAATAGTGAGGAAGGTCAAAAACTGGAATGGGGCCCAGAGAGACTATAGAGCCTCCATCCACAGAGGTGGTCAAGACTCAGCTGGATGCAGACCTGCAAAACCCAATATAACTTAGAAACTGGTCCCATTTTGAGCAGGGTTAGGCCAGATGATCCCTGGAGATCCCTTCTAGACTTTCTGATCTGTCACCTTTTTTTCTTGGACATTTGAGTGCCACGAGGAGTTTTTGAAATATTGTGGATGGCTTTGAAGACTGAACGGGAATATCCAGTCCAAACCCCGCCAGATTCAGCATAATGTACACTTACATCATCTCTTAGTTACTGCCATCTTTGACACTTTAGAGAGCTACATGGTAGCACACAAATTAGCCTGAAGGACCAAAGTCCAAGCTGAATCTGCCTGCAGAAATGATCAGCTTTCTTCCAACTCTAAAAGAAAGCAGAAGGGCATACGCCCATCCTGGCTGAAGGCTGATGTAAGTTTATCATCAGATCAGGATCTATTCCATCACGATATTTTGCCTTGATCAGGGTAAGCAAGGACTCCATATGGAAGGTGTTCAAGAAAAAAATCTTTCTCATCATTCCACTGCTGGTGAGTGAGGGCTGCTGCTTTTGCAAAACCCTCTTAGGTCCTTTAGAATCTTTTTTTTTCTGACAGAAGCAGCTAAAAAGTCAGCAGTAAAGAAACATTGCCCCAGTTCCTCATAGTCAGGGTGATTTTTTTTATCTGCCTTTCCTTTTCCTGCTTTACTGGTGACTTCCCTCCACACAGTCACTATGTTTGATTTCCAGCAGCCTCAGCAGTGACCCTATTGCCCTTTAACTTGGCTGTCTGTAGCCCCAGCAGCTATGATAATGCTTTCTGATTTGTATTCAGATTAGGTCAGGCGTGTCCCCAAAGATATGTTGTTCCAACAAATGTAGAAAAGGGACAAGTCATCCTTTCCCCTGTGCTCTGTTGCTGAGCTTTGTTTTTCCATTTGTTTTGCCTCTAGGCCTCATGCAGTGTCCCTAAAAGTCTGGGCCTTCAGAGCAGAAATTCCCACGTGGCTATTTAGACCGAGGTATCACCAGGAGGCCCCAGTGGAGATCAGAAATCCACTGTGCTGGGGCTCTGAGAGAATCTGTTGGCTGCACAGAGATCCCAAGAACATCATCACTCATACCCAGGCTGAATGAACGTTGTTACACCTGGGCTAGAAGTTACAGTGGGAACTGATGAGCTGGTGGGCAGGTTCCACCTGAGTAGGAACAACAATCTTAACATATCTGCTAGTATTTCTATGTAGCACGCACTCTGTAGTGTGTGGATGCACCCAAACAACCTATTGTGAGCTTGAGAGTCTCTGCAGCATGCTCCACCAAGTGATGTGGACATGTTTACTGTCCCTTCCCGACAGGCAGAGGCTGCAGGACAATGTATTTCTGTATTATTTCCATGGTTATTTGTACAAGTGGGAAGCAAGATATGTATTTGGCAGGGCTTCTGTTGCTTTGTTTAGAACTGTGGGAAATGAAATATCGATGGAGACTGAAGGCCAGATCCTGCATCCGTTTACACCACCGCCAGATCGCCGCCTTGACTTCAGATGTGAGGGACTTGAAGGAATTTTGGAGATGACAGAATCCCCATTGTCAGGGGACACCCAGAACAGTGTTTTATTCATACAGTCCCCTTTCCTTCTGATCATCAAGGAGTTTCAGAGAAAGCCGCCATTAGGCCTTAAGGTATTTGTCTTGTTAAACAAACACACAGCGTGAAAGTGCCCAGTTTTAAAAGATACCTTTGTAATCAACGGCTCAAAACAAGCAAAATCACAGTTGTGTAATCTTTGCTACAGAAGGAACTAAGCCACTAACCATTTCACAGTAAACCCTTTCTCCAGGCTTGCTGATACGCAGCCACGTAGAAGATGCTCAAATACCTCTCACAGCCCGATTAGCCTAAGGCTGGTGACAAGAAGACTTTTTGTGCTTTCAAGGTGAGGAGATGAAACAACACACTAAAGACTAAAACCCTTACCCCGCAACTTTGCATTGCTCTGGCTCTCCAGTGAGAGCTTCTGGCAGAATCCTTTTTCCTCAAGGAAAAAGAAGAAATCACTGAAGTAGGTTAAAGACAGAGAGAACAGCAGAGTGTGCAGGATGGTTTTGAATCCAAGAGGAAGTGAGAAAATTTTCAGGCACGGCGCTTGTTTGCTTGCCTGCACTGGTTTCACTGAGAATTGCTTGCTGAACACGTTTGTGTTTACTGTACCTCATTGATAATCAACCAACATAACATCAACTCCAGGCTGATGTCTGGAGTGTCACATTAGTTTGCTGTGTTTCTTTGACCTTAATTTTAATTGAATGTAATTGTTTTGCCTGCCGCTTAAATATGGCTGGTATGTTCCAATAAATCACTTTTAGGTATTTCATTAGCGGTGAGTACTGAAAATCAAATTGAGCCCAGGATGGAAATGCAGCTTGACTCTTTTAGTTTGTGCTTACTTACCTAGAAGGAGTTACAGGGTAGGGAAATATCTTAACAGATATTTTATTTTTAAGTGGCTGATGGTAGAAACCATGACAAAGATGGGTAAGAATGATATTGTAGATGGAAATTTGCCCCAGTGAGGGTAACTATGAATGTGAAACCTTTTGGCTATGGGTAAGGGTTCCTCAAACTGGGACTCTGGTGAGCCATTCAGATGGTAATCTCCTCAAGTGCTAGAGTCTGGAGTCCTTCCAGGAATCAGTCTTGAATAAAGTATTTAATACTTTATTAGTAAAATTTAGAGGTGAAAACACCCTTACTTGTCAGCTAATTGATGACAGTAAGGGTGAACTGTGGCTCCTCCTAAAGACTTGGTCCAAAGCCTTCTGAAGTTACTGCTTTTGTGCAGCGGACGCAGAGCTCTTGTTTCTTCTTCGTGCTCCTTAGTGCATTATGTTGGGGCACTCGTTAAAAGTTTTACTATTCAAAGTCTTTGTACATTCAGTGAGACCTAGTGGAGCATACTGATTTAATAGCAGTGAAAAGCAGAGTGCTGCATTTGCCTTAGTACTCTAACCGAGATGGATGGACCTACAAGGTCAGGCATTCTAGGGGACCTGATCTTAGTCCTGAAGCCTCCTGATGCTTTTGCCACGCTTCCCTGTGCTTCTGAACTACTCTTGCCTTCAAAAGTTCAAGTGAGAAGATAACGTGAGGGAATGGTCCTCTGATTTGCTTGCAAGTTCCCTCAGCCTCAACAATGTACCTTCCTTCAAGGCCTGTGATTAAACCTCCTTACTTGTTTTCCTATGCTCATTGTTCTTCTAGCTTCAGGCTCACTTTCCTGCTTCTGAATGTGTTTCTTCACCCTTTCTCCTTGATCCTCCTGACACACTCTACTCCAGCTTCTATTGCCTGCTCCTCAGTTGTCCATCCCACAGTCATTACAGGTGCAAACCATATTATTTCCTAACTACAATCAACAGTTCCCCTTATTCCCTTGGGCTCCAGTTATAAAAAGGCTTGCTGCTGAAAAAGACAGAAATAAAATAGTCCTATCTTTGTATGTGCTTGCAAAGCACAGGTCTGATACAGCTCCAAAACTAGCTAGAAACCGAGAATTCAGTCTTTGCTTTCAATCAGACTCTGTTTTTAAGGCTGTCAGTGAGATCTGAAGAACAGTTTAGGGCTGTGAATTAAAAGGTTTTTGTTAATGTTTGCTTGCTTAAACTTGAGGCCAAATATACTTTTGTCTTCTTGACATAGTGATTTCAGCTGGTTTCAAGGGGATTGGTCAGTGGGAAGGATGTCTCCTTTCTAAGACCGATGTCCAAAGAGGAAAAAAATGGTACTGCTGTGATAAAGACATTAAACTTCTGTATGGCCAGTTTTCTTTAAGATTCAAAACTCTTTGAGGAAATGGATAATTTTTCTACCAGTTTCTGCAGTGTGTAGCATAATGGGCTTAAACTTTTTGGTTAATAGATATTTCTGAAAAAAAACCAAACAGATTTTAAATCATAATAAATTTCATAATAGATGTTTCTAAGCAACTATAGGCAGCAGCAGATGACCATTTAAGGAATAAGTTTCTACTTAGTATGAAGTAAGATGGCAGAATTAGGTTATGTTCTAGTCATTGTCTAGAGTGATTGTGTTATATGAACTGAGTTTAATTTAATGTCCGGAAGAGAGATACTTCCTCTCCTGGTAAAAGTGTTTTGGAAAACTTCTGGATAATAAGGCAACAGCTAAAAAACATTGTATCAGGAATAAACTCCATCAACCCAGTAACCAAGGTGATATTATAACGTAAGCTAAAGGAACTGTACATGAGGTGGTTCTGTAAAACCCACTATACTCCTTTCGTTATTTAAAACAGAGGTTTAATTGGTTACAGTGTAGCTGAATCGAGCCAATAAAAGGTATAATTGATTATAACCCCTGTATAGCACTAATAGTAGCCATTTTTTATTGTATTGGCAGCCAAAATCGCATTTCCTCTCCGTCTCAGGTCACTTGCCATCCAAATGAGCATTTGTTAATGGAATCGGATCATTAGTAGCTGCTTTTCTGATTTCCATGTCACTGCTTCAGTGCACATTTAAATGTACACAAAATATTCAGGCTTGGCTTCCTCTCTCACATGAATATGAAGTTTTCTACGTTTTGACAAACTGCTCATTCTGCAGCTTGCAGAAGAACTGAATAGAAAGTGCTGACCACTAACTAGGTTAGTCTAATTACGCTGACAGAAAAATTTGAATAATTGTTATAGAAAGGAAACTGAGGAAACAGAGGACAGCTCAAGAAAATGCAACTGGCATGTTCTTATCTTTTGGGACAGGACCATGGTTGATGCAGGATTGTATATATTTATATATTTCCTAATCAGAGCGCTGTTGTGAGCAGAAAATGGCTGCTTTCTGGGCAGATTTCACAGCTCATCTGTACACAAGTAGATATGCAGCACAGCTGTGTGAAACTGAAATTCTATTTTGTGTGTGTAGATAAACAGACGAGTAGCAGCTCAACTTGTAGGTCCACTGCGTCAGGTGTGCTGCTCACTTCCAGACAGCCTTACTTCCACACCGAGCCTCGTGCATCCCATGGGCTCGGCATCGGTTGCCAATAGGAACACAGGACAGATGGGTGGATGGATGTGGATGAAAATGAGGGCATCTGAATGTGGAAGGCAGAGATGGTTTCAATCTGGAACAGGCTGCCCAGAGAGGTTGTGGAGGCTCCTCCTCTGAAGAATTTCAAAACCCATCTGGACATGTTCCTGTGCGACCTGCTCTAGGCGATCCTGCTCTGGCAGGGGAGGTTGGACCAGATGATCTCCAGAGGTCCCTTCCAAACCCTATGATTCTATGATTCACATGAACACACTTTAAACAGATTTCCATTTAGCAGACGAATGACTAAGGTACAGAGGAATTACCTGGCTTGCCAGAAAGCACAAACACAGTAGAAATGTCTCTAATTTGGACGTGTGTCTCTCGCATGGTAGTCCAGCACCATGCAAGCCTCAAGATCCATTTTCCTTTCTGTACCTTCAGCCTGGCAACAGGGTGATAGCTGGCGCTTAAGATTATTTCCTATCAACTCATTACACAGTAATAGAGCACTCAGCATTTCCCCCAAGGTTCAAATATCATAACCTAGACCTCCGGTGAAGTTAGAAAACTATATAAGAAATGCAAAATTTTAAGAGTAAACTCATTCATTTTGAGCACCACAGGAGACAAAGTGGTGAAGATGGAGGATTAGATCACAATGTAGCCAAGTCCAGGATGGGTGTCTTGCTCTAATGAAAGTTTCCTTCTTCAGCCTGAGTGAGTAATTCAGTGTATTTCCCACCTCTCCTACATTGAGCCATCTGTTAGTTAGCCATCTTGGCCAAGATATTAAGTGATAACTCACTCCCGTTTCCTTCCAATGATTTTTCACAATGAAAATAAACAACCCAACTTCTTCTTTCCAAATGCTGAAATATTTAACATCTTAATAGCTCTATATAATTACTTAGACAGTAGGAGGAATGGCACATGCTTCCTACTGACACCAAATCTATTAAAGCCTGTCTAGAGGAAAAATAAAAACCGCTGTTTTTTCATGAGATTCCACAAAATCTTCGTAGCATTTTGTTCACTCTAGATTCTCTGCTAGTCCCTTTGTTTAAAATCTCCCACGGTTCTCCAGCACTGCCAAGACCTGAGTTGGTTTTACTGAAGCAAACAAACTGGGAGACTTTCAGTCCAGAAAAAAAAATCCAGGGATCTTAGACTGGAAGGCAAAAAGCATAACAAAATTCTTAATCAGCTCACAGGGGATTCTTCCTCACTTCCTCTCCTGTAATAATATGTAAGATTATATGCAACTTGATTAGTATCCTCCACAACACAGTTACATTGCATTCTAAGGGAAATAGCTAAAAGATAACAAACAGGGGTTTACTTTTCTTTTGCAGCAACCCTTTTCTTCTCTCGTGTGTTGATAACAGCTCTCTACCGAAGGGTTAAAATGTGTTTAAGATAGGGCAGGATTTCTGCTTCTTTATATCTCACTGTGTGAAATTCCAGACAAGTCTAGCTTCCAGGGCCTTTGAATTTTTCATGCAATTTTCATTTCTACTCATGATTTTCTACAAGGAAAGGGGTTTGAAATGTGGCTCTCTCCCTGAAACTATTTTATCTGTTCACCTTTCTTTATTGATTAATATCTCTTAAAAACGTGGAACTATTACACAGAAGTTGTCAGACTGGAATATCCTGAGTAGACTCAGGACGTGTTAATGTGCAACATGTATTTGAAGTATTTTTTAATGGATAGCAGGTACATTCTTTCAAAGTCATTAATAAGCAAAAGAGCATGGAAAATGCCACTGAAGATTTTCCGATGTAAGTACATTTATCTTTCTACAAGTATACGATGGTTATACATTGAGCAATTTCACTTTCTGCTTCACTTCTCGTGTTCTTTGTGTGCCTATGAGCTCTAGGTGCTTTAGAACATAGTCTCTTTTTAAATATTTTTTACATTTTTTTTTTTCTAGTTTATCACTTTCTATATTTTGGTCTGTTTAGTGCCGTGTTCAGAAAAGTAAAATCATGTTGCTCATCATTTTATTTTTTTGTAACGTACCCCAAAGAAAAGATCCCTTCTTGACTGAATATAAATCTTGTCTGCAACTCCCTATTCTGTTTTATGGAAGTGGAATATGATTTAGTTCCTCTGAGGTGCACAGGCTGCAAAGTGTGCTGTGTAAGCTACAGGGAGCCTTTTGGGATTCAAGACATGACTTAGATTTATATATAGCACTTACAGAAAATGCTGTTATTCTCTTTGGTGTTTTTTATTTCACCATAGTGAAACACAAAAATTTGTGGTATTCCACGTGCAAAAAATTTCTTCTGCTCGCATGCTTTCAGTTAAACAAACAAAGATTTCCCATTTATGGTCATGTTGAGAATATGTAGAATTTGTATGCTAAGGACAGCAAAAGATATAAAAGGCTATTTTATCAAGTGCTGTGGAAATTCAACCACATGTTTAAAAAATAGAGATTAGGTTGTTATGTGCTGAAGAAAGGGTTCACATGGCCTCATGTTCTGGTACTTCAGAGAACATGTGCCTTTCTGTGGAAAGACCTGATGGCAGACAATTCAGAGGCAAAATACAAGACTAGCGGGTTTTGGGTCTCATATTTTCCTTCTGCCCTTCCTTATCTCCTCCCTGCTTTCCTTCCTCTCGCCTCCATTAGTCTGCCCACCTGCCTTCCCTTTTTTCCCCCCTCTTTCTTCTCTTCGTTCTTATCTTCCCACTTTCATCTAACAGCAAGAGGCTTTATATGAGTGTGAATTTATTTTCTGTGTATATATTTAAACACGGTCACATAGATGCATGTATTTTTATTTGTATGCATACATACAAAGATGACACTTGGGTAATGAGGAAAAGGGAGTTTTGCAGCACCCTGGTCACTGCCATGGCTAGACAGTGGTATCAGTGCATCCAGCCTCAGCCCAGAGACTTTGCTAGGCTCAGTGGTGACTCCTCCATCTGCTTTCACACCTTCTGCCCAATTTAATTCCACTATGTGTACGCAGGAATATTTCTGGATAGACTTGGGTTTGCATGAGGAGTGGAATGATGCCTTTGCTTAGAATCATAGAATCATTATGGTTGGAAAGGACCTCCAGGATCATCAAGTCCAACCTTCACCCTAACACCTCTCCAGCCACTAGACCATCACCTCAAGTGTTACATCCACTCATTTTTTAAACCCCTCCAGGGATGGTGACACCACCACCTCCCTGGGCAGCCTGTTCCAGTGCCCAGCCACTCTCTCAGGAAAAAATTTCTTCCTAATATCTCATCTAAACCTCTCCTGATGCAACTTGAGGCCATTTCCTCTTCTTCTTTCATTAGTAGTTTGGGAGAAGAGACCAACACCAGCCTTGCTACAACCTCCTTTTAGTTCTTCTGTTGCTGGAAGGAGATTTGTCCTCCCTGTCCTCATCCTTTGGTCCCTGCTAATGGTTCATTTCTGCTTCATATTGGGGTCCACAAATGCTATTTAACTGTTTCATTGCTTTCTGAACTAAACAAAAAAGACAGTGAAACCACCCACCCATCACTGCAGGCAGTCAGGAAAAAGGAAAAATGGGAGTCATAATTATGATGATGGGCCAATTACACTCCCCAGAAACATTACAAATGTGTGCAATAATAACAATAGTGTTCTTTTAACCTGGCATGTTAAAATGACAGCTATTTATAAATTTGTCAATAACACAGAGTCCCTAAGAATATGTGAGTGGTTTTCAGATAGTAAATGAAATATATTTCACAGCGGTCACCTCTGTTTTCCACATCAATATTTTATGATCCTAAAATCCATCTGTATCACGATTTAATAGGTGAACCAAATGCCAGCATTTGGCTAAAAATATATGTAGATCATATCGTTTCTATACAAAAGTCCTACAAAAAGTAATGTTAATTGATTTTTAAGATAACTGCCCCCAAAGTGTCATACACCATTAAAAGAGATGGGTAGCTTTGTGCCAGATTTAGGTTAAGGTGGAATATTGGAGTGACATATTAAGGGAGGAAACCAGATCTTCTGAAGTGCACTTCACTGGATGCCGTACACACTTTTCCCCTATATGTGATGTCTGCAGCAAACTCTCTGACAGAGCTGGAGTTGGCCTCTGGGATTAAGGTTTCCAACATCTGAGATGACTTCTCTAGCCACTGGGCTTTGGATGCAGACTCTCTCCCTATCGACCAGTTGCTATATTTCTGTCTCTCTCACACAATGATTATTTAATTATACATACAGTCTGGAACAGCTCTAACAGAGGGAAAGAGTATCCTCCTGGAGCTAAGAAACCTTTCCCAGTGAAATTTAATCAGAGCTTGATGTATTCTTGTGCCAAATGTTGCTTTTGAATCAGCACGCACTTTACATCTTCTGATGTGATGTGACCATCTATAGGTATTAAAAAACCTCTTCCTTCTGCCCTATGAGATGTAATCAGTTTTCAAGGAAATATAATAAAGAAGTATTGTCAGTTATGCACCAGTGAAAACAAAATAAGTAGGGGGTCTCCTACCATATGAGGCTGTGGGTGACAATTGTGGAACTCCACCAAGGAGGCTTAAAAATTCAGATCTAGTTCTTCTTGCTGAGACGGCTCTCCTGAATCTGTTGATATGTCTTCCTTCCACTGATGTCATTTAATATCCCATGGTTCACCCAATGCTGAGCTGTGCCGGGTCACAAGAGGTGCTCAGCACACCCCAGCCCCTGTCCTTGTGCAGCACTCTCAAGGCTTGTGTTCCACTGGCTCCTTCATGGAGATTTTGAGGACAGTGTCTTGATCGTGAATGACTTCGCTTGAGCTGTTGCTACGTGACACAACTCTCAAATTTCAGTTTTAAAAGACTGCTAGATTAAAAGCCCAAAGAAATCAGCAACAATTCTCTCTATCCGCTAAAAAAAAAAAAAAGGAACATGAAAATTTAAAAATGTATTTATCTATGGTGAAGTGCTCTTAGAAGCACTCTCCAGATCAGAATTCCACCCCAAGGACCACAACAGTGAGCATGAATGTGTCCTCCAGCCTTGGAGATCACAGATGAGATAGTTCAGAGTAAGTAAGAGGCTGTCCAGGGTACAATACAATTTTCTTACGCTAACATCGAGCTGAGTTTGCAAGACTGAGCTGGACAAGGCTTTGAAATGTAACAGTTTACATGGAATTACTGCATTGATTTAACAGGGTATGAATCAGCAAAGAGTTTAGGTCCCAGCACTGAGACGTCAAAGCAAGTATGTATTTAGAAAGGTATGCAGGAGGCTAAATATTTGCTTACGTAATGCAAGAAAAAGAAAAAAACACAACAGTGTTTTCTTACTATAAAGAGTAATTCTCTTTCAAGGATCACACTCCTCAGGAGCATTGGAATCTTTTTCTTATAAAAAGGATCCAGCTGTTTGCATCCACTAACCCATTTCCTTTACTGAATTGTAAGAGCTTTCAATATAGAACTATTACAGGAAAATGCAAGGCCCACTCAGCATAATAACAATTTCAGTGACTTTGAAATATGTTTAAATTTTTTTCTTGAGAAGCTTATTGTGATATATCAGTGTGGAGCTGTCATTAGTGTCCCAGCTGCTGTTTCTGACAGATCTCATGTTTGGCAGCTTAAGCGTACATAATGCTTGACTGAAATAAATGCTGTGCCTGGGGTCGCCTTTATTGCTAATGTCAGTAGATACCGAAATTTATTGTTCGTGGGATGTTCTGACTAAGAAATAATGGTGAAATTCATAGCTGAAGTAAATTATGCTTTGTTCATAGTACTAGCTGACATTTCCTTTTGTTTCCTTTTTTACAGTATTGGAATTGACATTTTTAAATAGAAAAGAATGAATGATAAAAAAATCTAAATAATCCCCAATTTCTTGTCTTCCTTGACATGCCTGCTTTCTATTCTCATTAAAATGGTTGTTTAGTTATATTACCTACATAGAGCAGCATACAAATGAGCTGTTGTTTGTTACATGACAGAGTGAAATAAAATGTGAGAGTGAATCATTGCCTCTAAAGTGAAAATTCTGATGCTACTGAATTATCAGTGAAAGAGTTCCCATCTGAATGGATTAAAACCCCAGAGGAGGGCATACAAAGTTTTATTCTACTGGTAGCTGGGACATTAATAATAATATTTTTGATTCATCAAGCAATGCCAAACTGGATCAGCTGTTATTGCTAGCAAACGTTCCTTAGAATGTCGAAACTAAAGAAAGCATTCAGATTTAATCAGGGGAGGAGTAAAAAAACCACTTTACTACTGTTGTTGACTATTCTGAACCAGCATAAGAAGAAAAAAAAAAGCTACTCCAGATACGTATTCGTTGCAGATAGAGGAAACTTGATTTTGTCTAATATCTCCAACCACACACATCAAACTCTGAGGCCAGACACTTTAGAGCACAGAGCGAGCATTAACCGTTACAAAGGGGAGAGATGTTGTGTCTCATGCTCCCGCACAGCTGAAAGAGCACCAGGTCGAGCAGCGGTAGGGAAATCTCAGCCTACTATGATAATACATTCTGGGTCATCTGAAAGATGTAAAGGACAACAGTATATAAGCAAAAGTATGAGTTGGAGGTGCTCTCTGGTCAAGCATGCTGGAAGGGAGAAAGTAAATATTTCCAGTAATGTAAGGAACAACCATTCACTCTAAGTAAAAATGTCTCTTGCTCAAAAATTAATGCCAAAGTCCTTCACAGAATAGTTTGTGTTGAAACGGACCTTAAAGATCACCTAGTTCCAACCCCCTTGCCATAGGCAGGAACATCTTACACTAGACCGGCTTGCTCAAAGCCCCATCCAACCTGGCCTTGAACGTTTCCAGGGAGGAGACATCCACAGCTTCTCCGGGCAACCTGTTCCAATGTCTCACCACCCTCACAGTAAAGAATTTTGTCCTAACATTTAACCTAAATCTACCATCTTTCAGTTTAAAACCATTATCTCTTGCCCTATCACTACACTCCCTGATAAAGGGTCCCTCCCCATCTTTCCTGTAGTTCCTCTTTAAGTACTGAAAGGCCGCTATGAGGTCTTCCTAGAGCCGACTCTTCTCTAGGCTGAACAACATCTACTCTCTCAGCCTGTCCTCGTAGGAGAGATGTACCAGTCCCCTGATCATCTTCATGGCCCTTCTCTGGTCCCGCTTGAGCACATCCATGTCCTACTTGTGCTGGTGACCCCAGAGATGGATACAGTACTCCAGGTGGATTCTCACAAGAGCAGAGTAGAGAGGGAGAATCACTTCCCTCGACACACTGTCACAATTTTCTTGATGCAGCCCAAGATATGATTGGCTTTCTGAGCTGTGAGCACACATTGATGGCTCATAGTCTGTTTTTCATCTGCAAATATCCCCAAGCCCTTCTCCTCAGGACTGCTCTCAATCCACTCATTGCCCAGCCTGTATTTGTGTTTGGGATTGCCTTGACTCAGCTGCAGGACCTTGCACTTGGCCTTGTTGAACTTCATGAGTTTTGCACAGGCCTACCTCTCAGGCCCGCCAAGGTCCCTCTGGATGGCATCCCTTCTCTCCAGTGTGTTGGCTACACCACACAGCTTGGTGTTGACCGCAGACTTGCTGAGGGTGCCCTCAATCCCGCAGTCCATGTTGCCGACAGAGATGTTAAACAGTGCTGTCCCCAGTACTGACTGCTGAGGAACACCACGTGTCACTGGTCTCCACTTGAGTACTGAACCGTTGACTGCAACTCTTGGAGTGAGACCATCCAGCTAATTCCGTATTCACTGCATGGTCCATCCATCAGATCCATGTCTTTCCAATTTAGAGACAGGGATGTCCTGTGGGACATCCTTTGCTCCAGTGTGTTCCCGGCCTTTAACAAGCACAACGTTAATCCGATCACTTTTCAAGCAGACAGCAATCTGTGAACTTGCAATGGAGTTACACCAACTGGCAGCACCTGGGAGTCAGTCTCACCATCAGCATTAGGAGGGGGTGACATGTCTTATGAGCCACTGAGAGGACAGGGGTTGGATCACAGGGCAAGGGCTGGCAAGTCTTCTGGAAAACCCTGGCTTTCACCACGTCTTTTTTATGACAAGAGATACCGGAGGCTCCAAGCGAAAACTTATCCCATGGATGAAGTTGACAGTTTTTTGCATGTGTACAGAAATGAAATAATCTTTCCAGTAGCGTTTTTTTCCTCCTATCTTTAATGCAATCATTCATGAGAGCTGTTTTTGACAGGGACTGGGAATAACAATTGTACCTTCTGTTCACTTGTAGAAAATATGTACCTGTACCGCTTTCCACAGATCGTCAGCTGGGGGGAATACACTTGCAAGAGTCTGTGAAGTAATTCACTCTGTCTGCTCAGCTTTTTTGCCTCTCCACTACCCAAGGCTGGGATTTATTTTCCCCAGCTTTAGCCATCCAGAAGTGAAGAATAGCCTGAGGCGATGGTTGGGCTCCTGCTAGAGCTAGTGGAGATGCTAAGGGAGGGAGAGAACAAGAGAGAGAAGCAAGGGTACGTTTATACGAGATTTGGGTGGCATTTTAGTAGGTAGTGTGAATTGCCACCTCTCATGGAAGTTACTGATGTGTGAGCTGCTCCCCAAGCATGGGCAGCTGCCTAACAGAGATGCCTAACTTTGGATGGCAAAACTTACACAGGACAAATGCCTCACTGCACGTGTGTGCGTGCTCAAGTGCATGGGTACGGGAAGAGTTGCTTCCCTGTGGCCTCTCGCTCACAAATTCAAACCTGCTGGCACTTTGGGTAGGCCACAAAGCAACAAATGACTTTTATACTCAGAACGCTTTGGAAATTGCCTGAGCAGTGACCGATAGATCAGAGCGTTGCTTCGCTAATACTTCCCCACTCGGTTTTAAATCAGCAGAAATATAAATGGCTTCATTCTGTACTTTTTATTTTCCCTTATTGCAAAGTCTTAGAAGGCTTCATGGTCTTTTGATGGGCTTGGGAAATAGTTATTAGTCATCTCCTTCCCCTCATACCAGGCAGCAGGCTGTTTAATGTTAAATCTTCCTGTGAGCTCCTGAGGGCTTCAAATTAGCACTCTGTAGAAAGCAATGAAGGAAGTGATGGGCATTGGTATATGCCCCATGTAAGTACCGGTTCAGCATATATGTTTTCACAGTAATCTTATTAAAATACTGTAAATCAATAAACAAAAACTGTAAAACCGTAAATGCTCCGATGCTGTGTGATTAAATCGAGTGAATCAAAATCCCAGATGCTATTTTGGTCCTGCGCCGTGCTGGGACTTTGTTATTGTTACTGACACCACAACATCTGCAAGGATAATTTTTATGTTCATTATATTTACTGTGTTGCCGAGAGAATTAGAAGCCCCTGAAGTACATCTTAAAAGGTTTTATTGCACTATAAAAGACTCTGTCACTTTAAACTCCATTAGCCGAGCTCTTCAGGTTCATAATGAGATTCTTCAGAAGAGGCCAAGACAAAAGAGCGACAGGGTCTTATCCCAGCTCCTCACACGCAGTGCGACATGTCATGCACTGACCCAAGAGAAAACGATTGATGCAAAAAGCTCATTGAATTCACAGCCTTGGAACAACGGCATGGATTTGGCAGGGCTTCTGTTTGTCGCTTTGTTTAGAGTTGTGCCACACATCTGCCTCCAGGTCTGGGCTGACAGGCAAGATACTTGGTTGTGCAGAAGAACCTGGGGATATCTGGTTAATTTCATTCCAATTTTTTTAAGAACTGTTGCTGTTTTCATAGAATCATAGAATGTGAGGGGTTGGAAGGGACCTCCAGAGATCATCAAGTCCAACCCCCCCTGCCAAGCAGGACCAGAGAATCTAGGGCAGGTCACACAGGAACACATCCAGACGGGGCTGGAAAGTCTCCAGAGAAGGAGACTCCACAACCTCTCTGGGG
>JAVSBS010003805.1:40464-63420 GCA_033124195.1 Coracias cyanogaster | reverse complement strand
CTTGGCCACCTGGGCACACGCTGGCTCATGTTCAGCCAGCTGTCCACCAGCACCCCCAGGTCCTTTTCCACCAGGCACTTTCCAGCCACTCTTCCCCAAGCCTGGAGCGTTGCTGGGGGTTGTTGTGACCCAAGTGCATGACCCGGCACTTGGCTTTGTTCAACCTCATCCAATTGACCTCAGCCCATGGCTCCAGCCTGTCCAGATCCCTCCTACCCTCAAGCAGATAGACACTCCTGCTTAATGTCATTTTGATCTGCGAATTTACTGAGGGTGCATTTAATCCCCTCAGCCAGGTCATTGATGAAGATATTAAACAAGACTGGTCTCAAAACTGAGCCCTGAGGGACACCGCTTGTGACTGGTCGCCAGCTGGATTTCACTCCGTTCCCCACCACTCTCTGGGCTCGGCCAGCCAGCCAGTTTCTAGCCCAGTGAAGAGTCCTCCTGTCGAATCCTTGAGCTGCCAGCTTCTCCAGCAGAATGCTGTGGGAAACAGTGTCAAATGTCTTCCTGAACTCCAGGTAAACATCCACCACTTTTCCCTCATCCACTAAGTAGGTCACCTGATCATAGAAGGATGAGGAACCTTTTCATGTTGAGGAATCTTTTCATGATGAGGAACCTTTTCATGATCAATGGCATAAGCTTTGCAGAGGGTATTAATGTCCCTAATCTGGATCAGACCCTGAGATTCAAGCCAGTTCTGAAAAACCACCACTCCCAGAATATGCAGTTTTGCGACACACAGAGTGAATGTTTACATTCTTCACATTATTTCAATTTATATTATTTTTTATAATTCTTTGGATAGAAAGAGATGATCCAACCTTCCTTAATTAAAATTTGAGCTATTAATCCAATTGTTGCTGTGGCTTTATGCCAAACATTGTCATCTGCTGTGTCTAACTCAACTAAGCATACAAACTTACTGTCTACACTCTTCTGTATTCCATATACTCACCTTGTAGATCTCAAGCACACAGGGATCTGCCAAGGGTCATATGAAGTCTTTGTTCTTCCAGCAACCAGGACACATTGTTTTGCTGGCAGAAGGAGCCTGTCATGTGAGACATTTGCATCTTGTGGCTTCCTGTGTTTGCAAGAAGAAATGGACCTGATGATCCTTTCAGTTCTGGATACCACTTTTTCTCCCCCCTAGGACTACTGCCAGTGGAATTGTACCAGGGCCTGAAAAACGATGGTGCAGAGAGCTCCTGTTTGGCACAGGAATGTGAGAAAAATGAAAATTCGGTATGGAGAAGTGTTCTTTGGAGAGCGTTAAGCAGAAGTTGCCGTCATGGTGGTTCTCAGTAAACCGATGATAATGATGGATATTTATGTGGAACTTTTGCTATCCAACAGAAATATAAACAGCTGGGTTTTTAAAGTATCAAAAAAAGTAAGTATATCACGTTCTGAATCTTTGCTAGCTTTCATCTGCATACTGACACAGGTAATGCTGGCTTCTGCTGTACAGATGACATGTAACCTCTCCTCGTTAAGAGGTAACTTAGTGCATGCACTGTTGTTTAGGATGGGAAAGTTCTTGAACCTTGGTATATTTTGCTTAAAGGATTTTAATCTCGCAGCTATGGAAGAAATTACTATGCACCAAAGAAACATTCAGACTTGCTTTAAATTAGAGATGTAGGAGCTGGCAGCAGTCCAAAGCATAGGTTGAATCATACTGTGAGGCACTCTGTGTTGAAAGAGGCTGCTGCTGGTGCATGAGATAGCTCATTTAAAGTTGGTCTATGTTAAGTTTCACAGTGTGCTGCTGGAGAAGACATCCCTTCAGGGGTGAGCTCTGACTGACTTACAAAATGAGAGAGAGGAAAAGTTTGGAGATCCCTCTGTGCTCTTGGGTAAGAGCAAACCTAGATTAAAACCTTGTATTCTAAGATGGTTCCTCAGAAGAGTCTCGGCACCTCCAAGGAAAAGGAAAATAAAATGGGGTGGGAAACATGAGAACTGAAGCTGGGGATCTCAGTCCTTCCCTTGCTGGTGCATTGGCTTGGTGGCACAGATGCCACCTCCACTGTAGGGTCATAAATGTCTCTGCCCTTCTTGTTACAATCCTGACTGCCAGGCACGTTTGGTGCTTTCACCAGAGATCTCTTCCTGCACCAAGCAAATTGTAACTGATGTCAGAAAAAATGCTGTTCTAAAAGTTAAAGGGTCGGATCATCTGGATACCTGTCCCCAAGTATTTTTGTTCAGGAACAAAACCTTTTGATTAGCCCTATGGCTGAATGACTGGAGATGGCAATATTGTGCTTGATTTTCGTAAAAAAGCCCATCCCTGAAAATAATGATTATTTTAAAAATCCATTAAAGAAATACATGTAGGGTGGAGAGCTTGATCAACACAAACCCTGAACTTCTACATTTCTGTACGACAGAAATTCACTGAAAGTAATTCAAGATCTATGTCTTTCTTAAATATAAAAAAGACAACGCTATACAACATGCAAGCAAATGTTTAATATATATCAGAAGAAAGAGTTACATAAATCAGTGCAAAATCGGATTTCTTGACAGGCAATTTGTAACCTAATTCATAAAAGTCTAATAACAATAAAAGATAAATATAGATCTACATTTTAAAACTGTCAAGCAGAGATAGATAACTTATAAGGTAATTGGCATTTATGTTCTGGTAAAGACTGCTAAACAATTATTTCTTCTAAAAAAATATTGTCATGCTTTGAACAAAGTGCCATCACTGATCTGTGCAGCGACTGAAGAAGTTTTCGGGTTTATTGGAGCTACATTTCCATCCAGCATTAGGGTTCTTATTCGATCTTTGCTGGTCAGAAAACTTGGACTGGAAAAGTCTGGTACTTCAGTGTCATCAGATATGAATCCCTTATGGGATAAGCAGATCTATTTTTTATTAGTTTACTGTGCTATTTTTACCCATAAAGCAAAATAAAATACATGAAGGAAAATAGGTGGATAGCCATAGGCAGTAACGTTCTTTACATTATTGCTAAGCACAGAGGAAACATCAGATAAACCACGTAAGCTGATTGCCAGGATACATCGAACGGTTTATGATAATAACGAACGTGGTGAGATCTCAAAAAGAGACTGAGTTCCTTCCCTGCATCAACCATTCTCTCAGGCTTGTCAATATCCCTGGGTGTCTGGGAGCTTTTTCAGATTCCTGACCTTACCAGGGTGAATTCCTGCTGCCAGACTGAGGGTAGATGGAAGGAGTAGAAAGAGTCTGTGCTGGAATGGCAGAGCTAGAGAACTCCTATTGATTATGTTAAATTAGGTTTAAGGACAGAAATCAAGTGTAAGGTATGACTGACACCGCCCCATAGCAGAGTCAGCATGAATATGGGAGATAGCAGCTCTCACTGTTCCACTAGTCTCAAATTCTGCTTCTATGGCCTGAGAGCCCACGGATGGAATAGAATTCCAAACGTGTACCTCTATGCAACTGCAGTGAAACAGCTCATTTTGTTCACCTACAAAAGACTTTCCTGGGCCATTGAAAAGCACAGGGAAGTTGTCACGTATGTAAAAGCTGAAAGGGCACTACCACGCTATGGAGAACCAAGGAGTGAAGGACTGCTAGGAGCAGAGCACGGGTGTGAGGTGACAATAATTACCACCTTCTCCTGCCTCTGCCTTGAAGGGTAGATGCAGCTGTATGCTAGAGGGATGTAGCCAGGCTGATTCCAGGTGATGACCTCCTTCCTACAGCTGAGGATGTGGGATTGTCCTGCAGTGCTTCCAGCAGCCTCATGGTCCAGAAGAAAGGTTGAATGCTCTTGAACAAGCAGAGAGCTGTATGCAGTCTGGGATGTACAAGCTGGCTTTGAAGATCAGAATGAAGGTTATGCAATATTTCCAGTGATTTGCATTTAAATGAACATGAATCGTCCAGATATTTTAAATCTACCCATTAAACTTCAGATGGAGATCTACTAAATATGATAAATGCTTGTGGAGTTATTGCTGAAATGACTTCAGTATCTTGAGTAAAATGTTTTGGGAGCTTATTAAATTGAACTGGAACAGCTGTTTAATATATTAATGAAGGTTGTATTGATTGTGGGATGTTTGTCTTAGAATCAAATGTTCATAGCTTCAAAATGCAAGATGTTTTGAGTACTTTTGCTATTTCATTAATCTTTACTCTGACTGCTTTGGAAATTTGAGGTTATGGATTGTTCTTTTAAGTTAAAAATTGTTCAGAATTTAACTTCTTGAACTAATATTCTTTTAACAGTATTTGTACGCTATTTTTTTTTTTCAAAATGCAATATTCAAGGCACTGGGGAAATGAGACTGATTTAATAATGGATAAGGCTTCTGAAATGAACAAAATATCCACTAAAGGGTACCTCAGTGACATCAGATTGGGGCCTAGATTGTACCACCTTTTGTAGCACTATATTTTAAGCTAGAAAAGGGTAGATTTAGGTTAGATGCTAGGAAGAAGTTCTTTAATATGAAGGTGGCTGAGCACTGGAACAGGTTGCCCAGAGAGGTGGTGGAGGCCCCATCCCTGGAGACATTCAAGGTCAGGCGTGATGGGGCTCTGAGCAACCCGACCTAGGTAGAGATATCCCTGCTTATTGTAGGGGGGTTGGACTAGATGGCCTTTGGAGGTCCCTTCCAACCCAATCCATTCTATGGCTCTATGATTCTATACAAGCTAATTAACATCTCACTGAACTCAGCTTGTCTTGTCTGTAGGATTAAGGTACTTCTGAACGTCAGTAAAATGAATCAGAACAATAGATGTTATCTAAATACATTCCTGCATGAGTTACCACTGAATAAAGCTGAGAGTTTCTTAAAATTACTCAGTGACATTCCCCAGATGCTGATCTTATTTCCTGTACTTTTTCTTAAGCTGCTGCTCAGAATATTGCAAGAAGCACGAATTCTGCACTACGGACTGCAGAGAATGCTGATTAACTGTGATGAATTGATTTTTACTTTCGTGTGGACTAAAACTATTCCACGTAGGGTGAAAGTCTGCAGTTTTACTACTGACATTAAACAAAGAATGGAAGAAGAGGGCTTCTTTTGATGTGCCAACTTTAAAGAAATGGTACCTATATAGCAATTAGACTTCAATGCCTGTACAGCTCCACTGCTTTCCCTCTTGCCCTTCCCCTGGGGACACCTAATACCCTGTAGGAAGAGAACCTTGGCTAGTGCGCTACTCTTATTAAGGTGGTTTGACGGGGCGTTAAGGCTACATTTACAGCATCTTAAAATCCCACTGTACCATCAGATCGCTGTAAAGGAGGGCCCTGGGAACTACAGTGCTAAAACTGCACTTCTCGTGAATAGCTTGCGGACCATTGCCCCTGTTTTTACAGAAGGGAAACTGGGATACAGAAAACTGATTTTTTTTTGCTCTAGCTCAAGGCAGGTTCTGAAGAAAATACAGAACGGCTACCTAGGTGTTTAGTGAGCTGTTTCTTAAGTCATGCTGCCTTTTCAGCAAAAGTTGAGCTCTCTCTCTTGAAGTATTCTGTAACCCACACCTATATATAAGTAAATAAGTATATTTAAATACCAGTATGGGGTATTTGAGAGACCAAGTTTTGTTTTTCAAGGAAAGAAAAAAGGGGTTGCAGCCGTTCTACCAGTAGTATTTATCATCTTGGGCATCCCTTTCTTTCTTTCACTATGTTTCCCCAAATGAAAATGGGCATAGAACATAGGCCCAGAACAGGGCTATGATAATTCAGAACAACTTCGGTGAAAATCAGAAAGCTTTCAGAGGCTTATTAGAGTCTAGAATCTACAAGGTTGGAATTTTTTAAGCATTGCCAAGGAAGTCTGCAGAATAATTCAAATTTGAGTAGCTTCTGAAGGGAGAGATGTGTATTGCATTTGGGTAGTACACTGTAGATGCAAGAGTCCTTGTCTGGGAAGCCAAGTTCTAGCAGAGTTCAACATCTAGTGTGTGGAATGATTCTGGGCAAGCAGCTCTCCACGTTGCAAATAAATTTCCTTATTTGTATTGAAAATCAGTATCTAACAATTGATCATAGAACATAGAAACATTATTGCTGGAAAGGGTCCAACCTTCATCCCAACATCTCCCTAACCACTAGGCTGTCGCCGCAAGTGCTACATCCACTCATTTTTTGAACGCCTCCAGGGATGGTGACTCCACCATCTCCCTGGGCAGCCTGTTCCAGTGCCCAACCACTCTCTCAGGAAAGAATTTCTTCCTAATATCTCATCTAAACCTCCTCTGACACAACTTGAGGCCATGTCCTCTTGTTCTAGCATTAGTAATTTGGGAGAAGAGACCAACACCAGCCTTGCCACAACCTCCTTTGAGGTAGTTGTAGCGGGGGTTAGGCGTTGTAGTTGTGGGCTGGGAATCTAAAATCTGAAAAGGTGAGGGGATTAAAACTCTGTGCTTACTTACTTTTGACTTGTGTAATATTTGCCTCTATGATCAGAAAAGCAAATTAATGAAAATAGTAGACAGTAGGAGAAATGCATGCACTTGGGAAAACTTATCCACTGGGCACAGGTTACAAAAAATAACATAATTAGTTTTCTACATGTTTTGTTTATCTGGAAATGTGATTATATTAATATCAAAGATTAGACATAATCACCAATACCTAGTGGTTTGTACATGGACGGGTACTGATAAGCAATGAAAGCTTGTAAAGTGCAGGGTGGAATTCCAACATGACTCTTGGATCTGTGAATTTCATTTCCTGGAGAACGACATGACTCTTATAAAAAATATAGAGCGATAAATATATATACAAATACATATACATGCACACAATTATTGTTGTTCTTAGAGCAGGAAACAATGACTAAGGAGAAATCTCACTGCAAAGTCTTTGTTACTGGGAACTGCTGCTGCTGGGGTGAAGTTCCTTTTTCAGCAAAGCACGTGAAAAACAATTTATCCCCAGGGCAATCTTTGTCTTGATTGACATCAGAAGTATTCACTGCTATATTTTAGAATAAATTCTCAGCCAGTTTGAATTGTCATAGCACCACTTAAGCCAATAGGTTTATAGCAGTATACATCTTCTGAGAATCTTTACGCATCAGCAGGCTCAAAAAACTCAGGTTACTAATTACAATATGAAAATGTGAAAGACAGAATTGGAGGAAAAATGGTAGGAAACTGTTTGGCTCTGTGGCAAGATGAAGCAGAAGAAAGTGATGATGCTGGAAAGGGCCTGCAGGTAATTTCGCAATAAAATAAGCCAGGAAAAAAGGCCAGAGTGATTCAGAGCTTCATGTTCAGGGGTGGCATGCTTCAGAGCAGCATCGATGTATTTCTTCTTTCTATCACTGTGGTATAACCTCAGCCAGCACATTGTGTTCAGTTCGCAGCACATAACTGCCAGATAGATCCTGAGGAATTGAGGCTTGCTCTTAGTGAAAACCAAAAATGATTAGAGAGCTGAAAGGATTTTTAACAAAATGTTAAAGGACCCAGATATTTCAGGTAGCAAGTGGAAAGTTTACCTGGTTGCAAGTTGGGCAAGTGTAAATCTGAAGGACCGACAGCAAATGTTGCTGTTAAGAGGGAACTAAAATGAAGAATAGATAGGCAGGTCAAGAGTTAAGAGCAAGCCTAGTAAGATATATAAACCCGAACAGGGCAAAGCAATTATTCAGACCTCCAAGTCTCATTGAATTCAGTTTAATATTTGTTAGCTAAATACCTTCATCATTCCTCAGCAAGTTTTGCCAAGCCAAGCAACAGCTGATGCATTTGTGTTTTGTCACTTGTACTTACCCAGAGCTATGGCATGGATTGAAATGTTGGAGTCTATCAAGACTGAGAACATGCTGTCATGGATCAATCTAGGAACAGTTTTGGCAATGTAAAAGGTCAAACACAGTAGCACAGGTGGTGGGATCAGTGATGAGCAGCTTGTTTGTTGTCATGGCTGCTGCTTCCTTCTGCTGACAAGGTGTCATACTGTTCTTGGTTCGGTGTGATGAAATACAGGCCTTGTTTCAACTGCGAGTTGAATGTGACCCCCTGTGATAGCAGATCGTGACTGACATGGGTTACCTTTGAGGATGGGCTCTTCATGCTAAGTCTAAATCTGTGTTTGGTTACTTAGCCATGACAACAAATCTGGATCCAACGCTCCTGAGCAGGGTCTTGTGTCAAAAAATAATTATACATTAAGTCCAGCATGTAACAGACAGCCCTAAAGAAATAGTTACTGAGCTAAGGGTCTTGAGAAGGTTTGCACAAATGTCCAGAAAGGACATGGTGTTGAAGACCTGAGTTAATAGAAAGTAGCTGTTAATGTATCATCCATACCTAGTTTTCTTAAGGTTTGCTGAAAGGTCAGTGTTGACTCTTGCATTCCAGTGACACAAGCAGGATGTGGTTCGATCTTGTAGATACTGCTCCTTACAATACTGTTAGGCTGTGGAACAGAAATGAAATATCTGTTGGCAGTGGAAGATCAGTAAGCAGAATGATTTGTGACACTGATTTATTTGACTGAAAATGTTACTTAGAGCAGTTTTCAGCAACACTGACGGCTAAAGGGGTATGTTGGTAAGGAAACAGAGAAACTGGGATACTGACTGAGGCTGTTAGTATCTACTAATGGGATCAGACATCATCCTTTATCTGCAGAGAAGATGATGGGCAGGTCTTTCTAGGTTCTCATTTCTACACCTTATTGATTTCTTGTCATTCATTTGCAGTCTGATAACAGCTAGCCAGGGACCATTCTGCTTTATAACAGTAGCTCTGAAGAAATTCAGAGGCAAATGGGATGATACTAGCACCTAGTTACCATCTTCTCTTTTCATTTCTGTTGGCTTGCTTGCCGGTTAGCTTCTGACTGGTGCTGGCTTTTCTTTAGGGAGTATTTTAGAAATACACCGTGAAATTCTTTCTCTCCGTTTTCACCACAGGTTTTTGTCCTGTCCGCTGCATCTCCCACCGTCAAATGTTTTCTTTTTTGCTGCCACGTAAGAAGTTCTAGCGATGGAAATTTGAGGACACTGGTACCTCTGCCTGCATGTCTTCTCCTTGATTATTCTTCCAAAGGCTTTTCTTCCGCTATTTTTTCTCCTTCCCACTGTGCAATGCAATATTGTACTGGAGATTAGAGAAAGAAAGGATACGGGTACCAAGGTGTTTGTTAGAATAATTTAAACAATAAGCTGGTATCTAGTAGCCATATTGAAAAAGTTTGTTTCCAGTAATTTCTAGTGTGTTGGTGTATGATGAACTAAACAGAAACTGTGAGACGGACACTTAGAGTAATTCCAGGTAATATTTCTCACACAGTCCCTTCCTCTGCCATTATATTTTGTCCTTAGACTTTAGTAGGCACTTAAAAGGTGTACAGCATCCACAGTGCAAAGCCTTAATCAAGTGGCTTTTGCATGCATAGGCTTTTCATGAGGCCTTAAAATAACTTCATACAAGAAAGCTAAAACATCCTCTGGAATGAGTTTGGCGTTAAAAGGGAAAATCAACATTTGGTATTTCATTACAGAATCATATGCAGGGGTGAGTAGAGGTAAGACCTCAGCGAAACACAGAATGCACTTTCCAGAAGGAATAGAGGTTTAAAATAAAAGGAAAGGATGAAAACGTTATGTTGTCCTGTAGGATAATACAGTTGGATTGCTGAAGACTAAGGGTAATTTGGCACATTGTAACATATATGTTGTTTTAAGCCAACAGGTCATTCAAATGTATATTTATAGATGGATATCTTTCTCATAGTGCTGTTTATGTTACCAGTGTTGCAGGAAAAAAAAGTGCAACCACTTCTGCTGTAGACCATTAAAAAATTGAGGTTGGCTGTATTTTAAAGTTATTTGGCTTTTTATTAATGAACAAAGCAGTAAAGGATCTCCCTCTCATTCTCTCACCAAAACCAAATTACAAGCTTAAAGCAAACAAATATTTCCCGGTCTCAGGTCCATATAGATCTCATTTATTTTTTGAAGCCCCTGGAGGAATGCAGAGCTGAGGGCACTAAGCACAGCGAATGTTTCCTTGAGGCTGTTTTTTCTTGTTTCCACATATTGACAGAGTTGCCACAGGGGCATCCTGCAGATGTGAGTGGAAAGAACAATGTCTTTGTGTGGCCACTGGAGAGGCAGATAGCCTCAAGATAAGCCTGTGAAGATAAGTACCCTGCAGTCGGCAAGTGTTTAGAAAGTCTCTGCCCATGTGATGATCTCTTGGGTCCAGGGGTAGTTGTTTGTCCTCACCATGGGAGAGCTAGCGCAGAGCTGAGCCCAGCGGAGCTCATATTCTCATTCTGCAGACTCTCTACACAGAGCTGCAAGGGATATTGTGAGTGAAAAACCCCTGCTCCTGCCCAGGTAAAATATAAAGACAGTGCCGAGAAATCATTGCTCCGTTGGGTGATTTACAGTATCATTTGCACAGGAATAGGCAACAAACCACCGTGCACCAAAGTTTCAGAAAAACGGATCACAGTAAATTGTTCTTTATAAGGATGGGACTAGTATTTTCTGTGCGTTTGATTTATACGCGGGTAACCGAAACTTTATTCAAGGAACTACTGATGAAAAAGGAGGCGGGAGAATTAATTCTTGCAGAGCACCAGCCCAAAGCATTCATGTTCCATCCCTCGCCAGGGAACGGAGTGGCTTTGCACAGGGATAATGGAAAGGCTCATGCTCCAGAAAGCCTTTCTCAGGGCTTCTCCAGTCTCAGTCACCTGTGCGGGGTGCCGCAAAGAAAGGCTGTGACCAAAATCCTGCCTATCTTACCTTTGCCCTGCTCTTCCTTTGTGGCCCACCGCTGGAGAAGCCTGGGCAGCCCCTCCCTTCCTGGGAGTTTATGGATTTTGTGTATAATCTCTGACTGGGTGGTTCTCCACATGCCTCTTACTTGAAGTGTTGTGCCTGCAAGCAGTTCCTCAGCACAGTAAATGCTATTGAGCTTTGGCTTCTGGGAGAACCCAGCCAGTCAGCCTCAGCAACTGCATTTGGGTCCAGACAGCAGCCCTGTCAATGTACAGTGTTTTTACAGTTCTTTTCAACTTTGTTTCTGTTCCTGCTGTTATATTGAGGTTCTGGCTTTTGATCTATAGGGAACACGCTCTGTGCATATGGAGAAAAAAAAAATTACTGTTAGTCTAATAAATACCATAACTGAATAATCAAAATTCAGCCAACATGTTCTTAATCCATCACAGTGATAAGGATGGTTACAGTCCATGAAAATACAGAAAAAGCCTCACACACTCAGAATCTTGTTTAGAAAAAGCCTCTTACTAATATCTGTCCCTTTTCTCTGGTGTCAGACTTAACTTCTCCAGGGTCCCTGGTTCCCAGGTTTGATGGATGTGCCTTCCTCAAGCAAAATGGGGAGGGTGTGTCTGGGTGTGTGTTAACAAGTCATCAGAATTCTAGTGGATGCCTCAGGAGGCATTTGATGTTCATGGCTGTGGACCCTTCTGCCTCCTAAATCCTGGGGTCCGCACAGTCTTGTTTTCATCAGTTTTCAGTATGTGACAGGCATATGATCCCCTGCACCTTTATTGGTTCATTGTTTTAACAGTCATGAAGATACAAAGACTTTTTGCCAAAGAAAGTAATTGCCTCTCTTCACAGAAGTTCATTTACACACATGTCATTTTGGGTGACTGAAGTGCTGGGGCCTGGATTGTGGGCCCCAGGTAGGAGGGTGACCTGTGAATGAATCACAACCTAGCAGAATGTTTTTTTCTATTGGCTTCATGTTCCGGAGGCAGAACCTGGTTTACCTGTGTCTCTGTGGCTCTGCCCTCACCCAGGTGGTCATGGTTGGGGTGGTGGGTGAGGCCAGGATTATATAAAACAGGAGCCGATCAGTTGGAGGTGCTTCCTTTTGGGGCTGGTTGCATCTTGCTGAGCTCTCTCAGTGGTGTCCTTCTATGTGAAGGCCACTGAGGAGCCATCTCTGTCTGTTGTGTCCAGTAGGTGATGCTGACACCACAGTGGGCAGTGGAGGAGCTGGGCCCACAGGAACCTGTGGCAGGAGTGTCTGAGAGAAGCCTTCTGAGGGGCTGTTGCTGAGTTCAGCGTTGTCCTGTGTGATCAGGCAACTTTTGGCAGCATAAAATGATGATGGCTGAACCAGCACAAAAGTGACGTGCTGGGCAGAACTTGCGTACAAATGTAACCTGCGTAGGCAATACTCTTGGCCCGGGCCTCCTCGAGGTGTTGTGTGGGATCTGGTAGAAATCTGTTAAAAAAAATGCAAACAGATACTACTGAAACCTCATTCAGGCAATTTAGTATTCTAGTAGAAATTATAAAACCAGTGTGTAGCTAGATCCATCTCACACAAAGATGGAATTGGACTGTCAGACTTTGGAAGCCAAGGCAGCTTTGCTGGGCAGACCTGGCTTCAGACCTGTTAGTTAATGCTCAGCCAACAAGTTCAAGTCTTTGCACTCACTTGTAAGGCAAGGAACAAATTACACTGGCCTTTAGTACCTAGCGGTCCTGCGCTGTAGTTGCACCTTTGTTTAAAAATATGTGTTAATTATATTATGCTGTGAGCCAAGTGTATCCTGAATAAGCTGAAGTGCCTGTGAAATAGAGGTTTTACTTGATGTGCTAGTTTGGGCAGGGGTAGAGATAATTTTCTTCATAGTAACTAGTATTGGGGTATGTTTTGGGTTTGTGCTGGAAACAGTGTTGAAAACATAGGGACGGTTTTGTGGTTGCTGAGCAGGGCTGACACAGATTCAAGGCCTTTTCTGCTCCTCACACCATCCCACCAGCAAGCAGGCTGCGAGTGCACAAAAAGCTGGGAGGGGACACAACCAGGACAGCTGACCACAACCGACCCAAGGGATATTCCATACCATATGACATCATACTCAGCAATAAAGCTAGGGGCAAGATTGGCTGAGGATCTGCTGCCTGGGATCTGACTGGGCGCCAGGATGTTAGTGGTGAGCAATTGTTTTCATTTCCATCGTTTGTCTTTCTTGGGTTTTATGTCTCTCTTTGTTATTTTCATGGCATTATTATTTTATTTTTTGTTAGTTTATTTTTTTTAATTATTAAACTGTTCTTATTTCTCACTTTTTCCACACTTTTACCCTTCCAGTTCTCTTCCCTGCATCCCACTACGCTGGGGAGTGAGCAAGCAGCTGTGGGGTGCTTTGTTGCCAGCTGGGGTTAAACTATGACACTTGAGCTTCTATTCTATAAGTACTTTGACTTGAGAGCTGACGAGTTATTACAGATGGGGTAATGATCCGTCTGTTATGTATCACAGTCAATCATTATAATTTTGAAGTGAAAAATGAAGTGCAATTGAAAAGATTTGGTTTTCCTTCCAACTCATTTATACTTCTCCTGTTCAGATTATGGAATTTCAATAGTGGTCTGGTAAATATATTCTTGCAGATACTGTGTCACAACGAAACAGTGTCCTCTTGATAAGGTTTATTTGCTCACTATTGAGTGGTGTGAGTTATTTTCAAATCAGAAGTAGAGCAATGACTGTCTTCTGCAATATCATTGGCATGGCTGAACTTTACGGGGAGCCCTGTGTAAGATGAGCCCTTAGGGCTGATAAAACATTGTTCATATCGCAACATAGCTGTGAGAAGCAGTGACACATGAAAACACGGAGAAGGTGCAAGACTTGGACAAAAGCTATAGGACAGTTTGTTGTGCTAACTACCAGTAGCTTTCATGGCCTACTTTACAGGCTTTCCTACTTTGAGACCTGGCTCCAGGTGGAGGCACCTCAGTTTAGGGACACCAATATGTTTCGGAAGTATTTAAGACATCCCTGAGGGCTGGGGCATATGACACAGGCCTTATGGAAAACCTCACCTCGAATGTCAGCTGGAGACTGTAGTATCCCAAAGCCTTCAAGAAGGCAGGAGGCACAAAGCAGTGCTCCGGCAGAGCCAGCTGCCTCCACTCTGCACTGTCCATGCTGCTCTGGGGAGGTTGAGCTGCTCACTGAGGTGCCACAGGCAGGCAGGGATTCTCCAGAGATGCACTTTTAACAGACCAGAGGTGATGGCTAAATGGAAAATATTCCTGTGTAGAGAAAATATTCCTGTGTAACCTGCCCTAGATTCTATGGTCGTGCTCTGGCAGGGAGGTTGGACTTGGTGATCTCCAGAGGTCCCTTCCAAACCCTCACATTCTATGATTCTAAATACAGCAGTTGTGCCAGTGCGTCCCTTCTGTGTCTTCTCCTGGTTGTATTTCACACATACCTCTCAGCTTGCCAAACAGCAAGGAAACATTAAAGGGATGTTAATGTATTGAAAATAGAGCTTCTGGTGTAAAAAGATTTTAATAAACACCATTTATTAACAGGTAGGCCAAACTCTGAGAGAATAATCAATAGAGTTCCATTGATTTCTGTGGATTAGCAGTAGCTAGTATGTCTTGGAAATTATTTACAAACTTCCTTTTTAAAAACATATACATTTTTTGGTTTGGTTTGGTTTTTTTCTTGGTGTTGATAACAGTCTTCTCAGGAGAGGAGAAATTGATTTAATAAATGACTACACACAAAGTGCTGTCAAATGCACAATGTAACAAATTGCAGGAAATAGAGGACATTCTTCTTTCACCTATAGTAATTTTAGGAGTTGCTTGTAACTATAACAGGCCCTAGATTTTCAGGGAGAAATGAGATTTTCATTTTCATGGTGCCTTTTCAATTTCTAGAGCTAAGCTTTTAATATCTTTTTCCCAGCATTTATTTTAAATATAGAGCATTTAATGGCAGTCTGAAAAAATGTATTTGCTTTTATATGATTTATTTGTGAATTATTTGATAGGTTACGCAAAAAAGACAGCGTATACTTTTGTTACCCATATTAAGTATGCTCAGAGTGTACTAAGCAAATCATAAAATATACTATATATCTTACATCGTGGCAGTAATTCACAAAGCCATGGTGAGTTTCCCAGAACTGCGAGGGCATGGGGAAAATCAGACTGTTTTGAGCAAACTCAATAAACAGGATATTCAAACTGATGAGTTTAAATAAGGGAGAGGTTTAAATTTAGAGAGAAGATATGATGGACTGTCTTAATAGCTTATTAAACGTGCTTAAAGCACCTTTCACTTCACTTTCTCATTTTGGTACATTTTTACACCTCTAATTTCCACCAGCTCTAACAAGTGTTTTCCTAAGGCTGTTGAGGTTGTAGTGACGTGGGGAAAAGCAGAGAGGAATCAAACTACGTTTACTAGTAGATTCTTCCCCCATTTTGAAGGAGAAAATATTCTGGTTTAAACTGAACTTGTGCTGTTGGTCTGGTACTAAATCCAAACCTGAGAACCATCCTCTTGGTCTCTGATTCCCTACATCTACCCCTATGAAGGAGCACTTGCAGTTGATATCAACTTCCATGGGATCTATTGGTCTGCAGCATTTCTAACAGCTATTTCTCATCATTCAGCACATCCCCCAGGGCTGACGGTCAGTGTAGTCATTTTAGTTTTTCCTTCCTTCATTAGATCTCACAGCCTGCCCATTCACTATCGCCACGACAGAGAAAAACATCCACACACCTATGTCCCACAAACTCTTAACACTAAAGTGTGACACCAGTCTTTGCCCTGTACGAGCAATCTCTGCTCCTCCACTGGAAAAGAAAGGAAAGGAAAGCCTGGGTTACCGGTTGTACTGAGATGGCTGTTGCTGCAGGAGACGCACTGCTGCAGAAGTGCTCCTGGCTTCTTCACTCTCAGCCCTGGGCCCCTGAAGTCTGCTTCCATGCTGAAATGGATTTAATTGTCTTTCATGATCAGCACACCCTGAGGAGTTAAAACACCGAGCTTTGTTGTGATAGGAAGTCTTCACAGCAAACGGCCATCGTCAAGCAATTAGAGGTGTCGCATTTCTTCAGAAATTCTGAATTCTCAGAGCTGCAAATCTGATTATCTGACCTCTTTGGGAGCTGGGTAAAATCGACAGAAGGAGCTAGAGAAACTGACTTAGAGATAGATACTTCTTCTCTTACCGCATTTGTACTTAACACAGCAGGTCAAATAACAGCATAAGCCAAGGCTCTGTGGAGAAGCTGCAGACAGATGGCAGAAGATTGGGTAATTTGAAGAGTATAAATGTTTCTGTTGTTCTTGTCTTGGGTGCACAAAACTGCCCACAATTTTGAGGGAATGGCTGTGGTTGGCATATCCATCACAGATTAGAGCATCCAAAACATCAAGGTCAAGACAACAAGAAAGCATCACAATCCCGCAAGCCTCACAGCTGATAGATTGCTTAATTATCTCAGTCCTGGGATGAGTAAAAACCAGAACTGTTCCCAGGAGATACTTCACAGAAGCCAGACTGACAAAGCTTTAGTCAAGTATGGCAACACTAGCAAAGATCTGCTAAGATCATTGTGCCAGAAAGAAAGAAACAACAAAACTCTAATGACTACAAAGCCTCTTTGCTCTGTCCTTAGATACACTGTGTATTTGACAGGTACTTAGGAGCAGAACAAGGTAGAAGTCTTTATGAACTGCCACCACTGGTAACTCATCAAATGTGAAGAAAAATGGCCGGTAGCTTTGACAGTTGTTTCTCACAGGTATCCAACATCTGGGCTGGACTGATTACATTCATGCCTCAAACATAAAAAATGGGATGCTAGAATGAAATTGCCTAATAGGCAGCAGACATTATGGTGAATTGATGCCACCCAGGGAAGAGGTTTCTCAATTAATCACACAGAGAGTAAAGAGAGGAGTTAAAAATCCAGTGCCCACTAACTCTTCAGAATGGAAAGTGGTATTAAGTATGCAATCGCTGGAGTCACTTCGTTAAGGAGGAGAACGTTTCCTCTGAATCCTGACTCAGGTTGTGTGCATTGAACCCGGAAATAATGTTTGGAGACAGATTATTCTTTTTAATTTTCTCCTTTGCAGACAGTGACAAAAATGAGGGCGATAGGAAATAATTTCTCACAACGCTCTGTCAAAGGTGTTTTCCTTCGGGACCATGATACCTTCTTATAGCTGCAGTCACACTGCTGTAATTTATACCAGAATTAGGATACCTGAATTTTGGAAACTTTGGAAATGTTGATAGTTTTATGAGGGACATTTTTCATTTGCCGTTTTATATGCTGAGGGGGGAGAAAAGACAAAAATCCTGCCCACGGTTTCTTGCTAACACACTTCTATTTTAAATGGTAACCGGCCATATACTAGACCTACAGAACCCACAGGTCAAGTGTAGCCTTAAACTGATTCTACCAAGAAAAAGCAAAAATTTCTGTTTCTAGAAGTGTCATTTCTTTTGTCAGGGGTTATAAATGGCAACTAAACCTTCCTCCCCACCTTCGAAAAGAAGAATTTGTGCATGGGATTTTATACTCACCTGGACAAAAGAAAAGTTGTAAACGGATCTCTGAGGAAGATAGTATTAGGAAGGATTCTTCTGAGGAAGATAGGATTCTGAGGACAATAGGACTCTGCAAAGGATAGAAAAAAGCTGTAGGAAAAATAGATGTATAGAGATTTTAGGCTAGGAAATTAGGGAGGGGTTTTCATAACAAATTCTGCAGCAAGGGAGAATTCTTCCCTGCAGCAGGTGGAGAAAGACGCCTTCAGACTTTCTGCATCTCAAGGGGAAAAAAACAAGATGAGGAAGAGAATTATTAGTGTGATAACACTGGAGAGGATGCAAATACTAATGGCTCAAGTACTGTAACAGGAGTACAGAATTGCTTTAGCATCATGACAGTAAAATCATCCATCAGAAGACTATAGAACGGTGCAACAAAATATATTCTGGTTCGTTAGGACTAAAGGTTAACATGGCTTTGTGTGTTTTGGTAGTGTGGTGGCAGAATTGAGCTCAAGCTTTACTTTAGACTTGTGTTGACTTGGGCCCTTTACAGTAACTTGAGCTGTAGGGCTCTTTCTGGTTATTTAGGCAAAGCAAAGGACAACCTAAGGGGAGCTGTCTTGATTACAGTCTGGCATTGGACTTGTGCTGGGAGCTGCCCTAAGCTCGGTAGGGCTATGTGCACCTAACCTTATCTCTGATCTTACCTCTCCTGGGAGAAAGGTCTTTACTGATGCCTGAAGCATTGGAAGCACAGCAGTCTGCCCTAGGGTAGGACCTCTAAAGAGAGGTGAAGCAGGGGCAAAATGTGACAATTAGTCAGGATCTTTTGGCAGAGGGGAACTGACTTGGACAGGCTGGAGTGATGGGCTGAGGTCAATTGGATGAGGTTGAACAAAGCCAAGTGCCGGGTCATGCACTTCAGTCACAACAACCCCCAGCAATGCTACAGGCTTGGGGAAGTGTGGCTGGAAAGTGCCTGGTGGAAAAGGACCTGGGGGTGCTCGTGGACAGCCAGCTGGACATGAGCCAGTTTGTGCCCAGGTGGCCAAGGAGGCCAATGGCATCCTGGCCTGGATCAGCAATGGTGTGACCAGCAGGAGTAGGGAGGTGATTGTGCCCCTGGACTCGGCACTGGTGAGACCACACCTTGAGCACTGTGTGTGTCCAGTTTTGGTCCCCACCGTAAAAGAAGGACATTGAGGTGCTGGAGTGAGTGCAGAGAAGGGCAACGAGGCTGGTGAGGGGTCTGGAAAACATGCCTTATGAAGAGCGGCTGAGGGAACTGGGACTCTTTAGTGTGGAGGAGACTGAGAGGAGACCTCATTGCCCTCTACAACTACCTCAAAGGAGGTTGTAGTGAGGCTGCTGTTGGTCTCTTCTCCCAAATTACTAATGTCGGAACAAGAGGTAATGGCCTCAAGTTGTGTCAGGGGAGGTTTAGACTGGATATTAGGAAGCGATTCTTTCCTGAGAGAGTGGTTGGACACTGGACCAGGCTGCCCAGGGAGGTGGTGGAGTCCCTGGAGGTGTTTAAAAACCGAGTGGATGTAGCACTTGAGGCTCTGGTCTAGTGGCTGGAGATGTTGGGATGAAGGTTGGACTTGATGATCCTGGAGGTCCTTTCCAACCATAATGATTCTATGATTCCAGCAGCAAATTTCACAGGACACTGAGAACGTCACTTTCAGCAAGCAGCTAGAGATACAAGCAGCTGATCTTTGTGATGAGCCCTTTATTTTGAGAGCTTGTTTTATAAGTGTTGGATTCTTTCTCTTATAATTGGACTTTTAGATTATTATTTTTAGTACTCTCTTAAGCTGTGCTTCCAAATTTTTGGGAGAAAAAAACCTGTTAGATAGTTGCGTTACTAATATACATAATAAGAATCTCTATTTGGTTGAGAGGAATTTGGTGAGAGGAAGATTATGCATGAGAGTGCTTAAAAGTACTTACTGGGCTTTCTTTTTCTTTTCTAAAACGCCAGATAAACTTCAACTTGGAGATAAGAGAAAGCAACCCCCCTCCCTCCCCGCCACTGCCCCACCGCAGACACACAGGAAAAAATGAAGAAACAGAGAATGTTATAAACTAATGACAGTTTTCACTAAGACAGTCATCATTTTAGATTAATTATAAGGAACTTGCAAGATTTTGACTACGACAATAAATGATGTAGTACTATCCCATTGTTACATTTAATGCAGAGAATGAGAATATTTTAATCTTTCTTCCAAATGATATTGTTTAGACAGAAATATGATTACAGAAACCTGAGAGAATATGGAGGATAAAGTCTATCCTGTTGATATTCCAAAGCCATATTTCAAATACAAGGACAGCCTAAACCCCCAGTGCAAAGTTCAAGTGTTTTTGGAACGCCCGAAGAACAACATTAAAGACCAGTTCTTCACAGGCACTTCAAAAAACCTGAAGAAATGTGAGAACCATTCCCCACGAAACACTGGTGTTTGTAATCAAACCAGCCAGACGCAAATCTCCAGCCCTCGCTCTTCCCCGTTTCTACCACTCGCTCTTCTGTTTTTATTGCGCATATTTCCGTCCTTCCTCTTCTGTACGCACTCCGTTTAAATAAAGCTGCCTTCCCTCCAGAGACTACACAAACCCGGCTTTGCATTGGAGAGCCTGTTGATTTACTCCATCTGAGCCGAAAACAAATGACCTCTGCAATCGCTGTGGAAAGGCGAGCAGAAGCCGGGTGAGGTCACTGGGAAAGGATTTCAAGCACGAAGCGTTTGGCCTTATTTGGTAAATCTGGTTTGCAAGTCCCCAGCTGGTAACTTTGTTGAGCTCATTCTGTGATGTGTTCTGTCCAAGGAGGCCAAACTTTCACGTTAGCCATTGAGTCCGGTCTTTAGCAATATTTGCTCCAATGTTCGTTGACCTCTTGGTGCAACTTCAGTCAGATCAAAGCCAGCAGAAGCAATTTGGGTCATCAGACTGAAAAGGAGGGCTTTGTTTTCTCCTCCCAGTGTCATCTGCTTGTTTCATGACATTATTTCTTTTGTCCAGGAGGATTATTTATTATTATTATTATTATTATTATTTGTTTTCATTCATTCATTCAAAGAAGTGAATTCCTTTCTCCTTGGGAAAGAAATCTATATGTACTGCTGGGATTAATTCTCCTGCGTCTCTGTTCCCGTCTGGACTCCCATGACGCAGGCATGCGGGAGCTGGCTTGCTCTTTCTACCTTTTGTTTGGATTGTCTGGAAGTTGAGGAGCCTAAATAAAAAAAAAACCAAACCAAAAAACCCCACCATTTTTTAAAGTCTGCCAGAAAACTGTCAAAGAAAAAATGTGTATCTAAGATGGGTTGGAAGTGCCAGGATGCCCATTTTGTGAACTGTTTTCTTTGGTATCTAATCAAATGATGGCACTTGTCCTTTCACGGAGCAAAAAAACCTCGCTCTAGTAGGTGTGGTGGAAGGTGTTTCGTTGTAGGCGGCATCTCTAACTGAAGGTTTGGTACTTGTGCCCATTAGTTTGGAGATATTTTCATGTCAGTCTAAACCATAGAGGGAAGGGGACAAGGGGAAGGAAGCAGAAATAGAGGCCAGGATAATCGATGGCCAAATATTTGGGGTTAAAATGCAACCGTTTCCCCAAAAATGGTCATTGCCGGAGTTACCTGGTATCTTTTCCGATAAGATAACTCGTGCTGTAGGCAGAGAAATGCAGCAGATCAAACCTATTTCTGTTTCAGCAAGGCCTTTAAAGCATCTACATGAGACTTTTAATTTAGTTTTAGACTTTTAATTTGGAGTTTTAATTCAGTTTAGGTCAGGAAACCTGATCTGTGGAAGGAACTGGCTAACGGGGCTGTGCAAGGAGGTTTGTTTATGGGAGAGAATGTCTGGTTAGAGAGAAATCTCTAATTCGAAGATCCCAAGGGACCATTCGAGATCGGTCTGTTGTTTTATTTTTGGTAATGGCCAGGTTAAAAAATATCCAGTGGTGCTTACACAGATGGGCTTGTCATAGGTTGAGGGTATTGCCAAGGTACAGGAGAAGGGTTGGGAAGAAGGTGTTGAGATGAAGCAGCTGAGCATGAGTAACTGGAGCTACTCAGTAGCCATGACACAGCTGCAAACCCAAACATCTGCGCTACCAATGACAAGCTCAAGTGGCAACCTCTTGAGATACTTTAGGTTTTTGAGATCTGTCTCTGCTAGATAGAGAAGTATACATTTTCTTCAGGTTTTCTTATATAAATCCTCGAGTTCTGGATTAAGTTTGTGATCTGTGAAAGAGGTGCACATTGCATTTATAGATACGTTGAATTGCAAGGTGTTGGTCGTAGATTTTTCGATTTCCTTGATAAATAATTCCAAATAGGATATCTAATCTGGCATCTTCCCAAAACTAGTATTGACAGGTGCAAGACCTGAGGAATCAGGAGGCTAAGCTTAAAAAATCCATTATAATGGTGAATTGTGTTTGTGACAGTTGTAGGAAAAGTTGGAAACTCGAAAGCTTCTTCAGATTAAATATTGTTAAAAACATCTGTTCTTTCAGCTTGATTTTTGCCATTTCCCTCTGGATTTCAGGGACTGTGTATAAAGTCTTCTGTGAATTGACCCAGATCCTAACATTTGGAGCAGCTGGATGGTTGGTGTATCAGCCATCTCCTTTTCCCTTTGTAATTTGCATTTAATGAAAATGTATAGTAGAAAAATGATTTTAGAAGTCGATCGAATGTATTTTCACTTTAAAACATAGCTCTTCAAATAATGCTGTGGAAATAGAAGCTGCCAAAGACTTGCAGCGATTCGGTAATGTCTATTAAAACTTTATTTTTTTAAGTAGAAAAGAATTATCGTGCTACAAGATGACTAGCTACTGCTTAATTTGCACAATTTGTGAAACATTTGGGAAGTTTCAAAACCGATGCTGCAGCACCCAGTGCCCACACGCTTCAGCTTTTCAGGTAGTCTCGTTTTCTTCTGCGGAGAGCCAGACCATTAAGCTAGGAGATATCTCTGGTTGAACACCTGGACCCAGAGGTTTTTTTTAAGCAACTAATCAGTTCGGGAAAGCTCTTGTCATTCTGCAGATGCAGCAAAATTAGTTTCTCATTGCAGTTCATAGAATCATAGAATTGTAGAATGGTAGGGGTTGGAAGGGACCTCTGGAGATCATCAAGTCCCCCACGGATCAGTGCTGGGTCCAGTCCTGTTCAACATCTTCGTCAACGACCTCGATGAAGGGACAGAGGGTCTTCTCAGCAAGTTTGCTGATGATACAAAACAGGGAGGTTTGGCTGATAGACCTGAAGGCTGTGCGGCCATTCAGCAGGATTTGGAGAGACTGGAGAGCTGGGCAAAGAGGAACCTCATGAGGTTCAACAAGGATAAGTGCAGAGTCCTGCATCTGAGAAGGAGTAACAAAGTACACCAGTACAGATTGGGAGGCGATCTGCTAAAGAGCAGATACCATGGAGAAGGCCCTTGGAGTCCTAGTGGACAAGTTATCCATGAGACAGCAATGTGTCCTTGTGGCCAAGAAAGCCTCTGGTATCCTGGGGTGCATTAAGAAGAGTGTGTCCAGCAGATTGAGGGAGGTCCTCCTCCCCCTCTACTCTGCCCTAGTGAGACCTCACCT
>JAVSBS010003805.1:5421-32909 GCA_033124195.1 Coracias cyanogaster | reverse complement strand
GTCATATCGCCCATTAAAAATAATTCATTTCAAAGCCCTGCTGATACTGCCTGGCACAACGCAAAGCCTCTTCTCTGTTACATATCCGCCTGCTGATCTGAGAGGTGAACCTGCAGAAACAGCTACTTATTAAAAAAAAAAAGTTGTGGGTTTAAAAAATAAGTAATGATCAAAAATCCCTAAGCAATGGTCACAGCTGCCCAAAGTCAACATGGGTATTATCAGAGCAACTCAAAAAGAAGCCAGAAAGGGCAAAGTAAAACTATTTCTGTAACTGATTATTTTATTTCACACGTGTTTGTGTCCCAGTGGTACTCTCAAATCATAGGAAGGGCTTATCTAAATACCAAATTTTCAAAAGTATTTTGGTAGGGATTGCCAGAAACAAGATAAAAGAGCACAGATCTGGTCTTTATATGCTCCTTTTCAAAATGTTATCAAGGATTTAGAAAATAATGTATTAAAAGTCCTTGACTTTTCTTTTTTTCCTTTAACAGATGTTAATTTAGAAAAAAACACCAACAAGAACTTTACAAAATATACAGCTGATTTTGGGGTTACAGATGCCAGAGGCTGGCTGCCTCTTTTCATAAAGGGAAGCACACACAGAAATACTGCAAGATCAAGATGAGTCTGCATTTTAGATGCCTTCCTGACAATACTCATTAACGAGTCATAAGGAAATACCTCATTAAGCAAATAACATATAAAATATGAGGTAATTTAAAAATACTTCTAACTCATTACAATAGATTGATTAAAAAGCAGATTTCGTTCATAATATCCTCCATAATGACATTGAACCTGACTTTCATGCTGTTCGACTGAAGTCCAAAATGTGGGAACGTTGTACTGTGGTTTCTCCAGCTTGCCTACCGGATCCTGGATCGGGAGATGTTACTTCCCTCTTTAGATGCCACTGAGAGAGGCATTTAAACAAAGTAAATCCTTACAGAGGCAGACATGCTGATCTGGAAGCAGAGTTGTGGTCTGTATTGATGGGCTTCAGCACTTGCATGAAGCTACAGGAAAGTTTCTGGGGCTTTGCAGAAGTTCTCTTGTACAACATTCAGGCCAAGAAACTGATCCCCTGTCATGATATTGAGGCTCTGCAATATTTATTTTCCTTTCCACTTGGACTCAGAGCTTTGTGTTGTCAAGGTGGCCTCCTCGTTGTGTTCTTTGAGTAGTGAAGAGCTGTCAGATTGAGGAAACCATAACTTTCATAACAGAGGGCTCAACAGCAATCAGACAGCAACAGTTCCCAGATACAGATTTTGGAACAGGTCAACAAAAAGTAACTCTGAGCTTTTTCTCCAGCAGGCATGGAATTTGCCTGCACAAAATGCATGGCTGGAGCGTGACCCTCCTCATTCACACTGAGTACCTCTTGGAAGAGGACCAGAGGCCCTTTCCTGAATTTCGTTTGCACAGAGACTGGAGTGTAATTGCGCCTTATTTCTGCCAGGGACTTACCCGATGGGAAGTCAGAACACAGATGGATCCTCATGCATCCTGAGCTAGGGTTTTGGAAGCACTCTGCTGGCCAAAGATACACACACACACACACACACATAAACCCTTTTGGCTTCACTGGAACTGAGAATTTTGTTAGCTTTGGCAAAGAAACCTGGAAATTATGTTGAATTGGGTTTATGTGGCAAGGTAGCCTCAACAGGAAGAGGCCAGGGGCTACCCTACACCAGGCACAGATGTTTCAAGCTGGCTCTGCAGTGGACTAACTGTAGGACACAGCTGAGCCCATCAGCAAAGCTGGTGGCCTCTCTGTGAAAATGTGTTTATGAAAGAGCAGAAAACACCACACAGGCAGAGGAAAAACAGGGGAAGGACAGCTGGGAGGAGAGGGAGGTGTGTAGGGAAGAGTGAGAAGGAGCAGGGGGAACACCAGGTTGAGAGGAGGAGGAGGATGGTAGAACCAACACCAATCTCCAAAGGGTGATAAGCCCACGCTGGAGAAGATACTCCCCTGAAAGGACTACATCCCATAGAGGACTCGTGTTGGTGTGCGGAAATTTGAGTGAGAAGAAAGGAGCAGCAGAGAGAAAATGCTACATCTCGACCCCGACCCTGTGCTCCAGCCATTGCATCACCAAAGGGGCTGAGTATAACCTATGGCAGCAAGAAGCTGGGTGGAGAGCAGTCTGGGGTAAATCTGAGCCTGGGCAAGAAGGAAGAGAGGTGTTTTTCCTAAGTGTTTAAATATTTCTCTTTTTTTTGTTATTGCTGTTTAACAATACCCAAATCACTACCCAAGTATTTTTATTAATTGTTAGTAAATTAAGTAGATTTCCCCCAAAGCTGAGTCTGTTTTGCTAGCAATAGCAACCGTTATCTTCCCATCCTTATCTCAACCCACAAGTCTCCTTTTTCCTATTCCTATGTTCTCCCCCCATCCTCCTGGGGTGATGTCGGGTGGGGGGCATGTGACCGTGGCCATTCTGCCATAGACATGTATCACTGGTGGTTAGTATCTTTATTCATCTATTCCCCACGTGCATGTCACTTCCACTTGAGAATAAAAGATTGCAGCCGTGAGAAAATGTTCAACAACATCTCCAATTAGAGTTCTCTCATTATTCCATGAGCAGTGAATTCACGACTTTCGGTGGACGTGTCTTGATAGCATGGCACCCTGCCATCAGTGAATAGACGAAGTCATTTGTCATTTGTATTCACAAATAAAATTGTGTTCAAATTATGAATAATGACCCTGCAGTAAGAAACAATCTATCACTTCCCTGTGCAAATCCAGTGATTTGAGTGTCACATAGAAATAAAAGGTTGGGGCCAGCAGATTGGAGCCATATGTTCATTCAGATGCCTATTCAAACACTGCTTTGTAAGGAAAACTAGGAACACCTTGCAAGATTTAATTGCAGAGATGCGGAGACCACTGTTTGTCTTACCAACTAATATTTTCCTGTTCTCCTATCCTCTCCCACCAGCTCATTTTCCTCTGTTGTTTCTTGTCTGATACACAGACTGGAAACTCATTGCTCAGAGACTGTGGGTTTTATTCTGCGTTAACACTGTCCCTGGCACACAGACAGTCCCGTTAGACAACTAATTTTAATGAGTGCTGTGCTAGTACTGACAATCTGATCAATTTTGTATGATCCATTTTTTCCTAACCTTGTTATGTTAAATTTTATATTATTTTATAATGCTAAGAATTTTGCTGACACAAAATTAATATACTTTTCTCCATAACTTTGCAAAGCAGTGCAATTCAGATGATGACAATGAAAGGATGCTGATGGAATCTGAAGGTGCAGAAGAGGGAAACACTTGGTTAAAGAAAAAATATTTCCCATATTAACATCCAAGCAAAAAAAAGAAGAGAAAAATGACTTAAGGAGAGTCATAGAACACTGCCAGCATTCTTCAAAGCATCTAGGCCTCTGTCCAACAAAACTCTACCATCTGCTTGGTTTCAGTCAACCATTTCACCACTGAATGCTGTGTACAGGTCAGCCCATGAAGTTAAGCATGTTAAGTGTTTTGCTTGTAAGGTTACAAGGTCTTATTCAAATATGAAATGAAATGACATCACCAAGCTCCTCCACAATGTGAGCCCAAGTCTTTGCCTTCTGAGTTGGAAGTCGGGCTTATTCATGTAGTTGTAACGTTATTGTCTCGACAGCATTCAGGAACGTATTTGATGTAAACCTTGGTGTAGGAGCAATTTCTTAGCTGAAGACAGGTGCCTCTCACTTTCAAAACCCAGCTCCTGAGCTTTTTCACCATGGATGGTCATGAAGTATGTTTAGTCATGTAATCATTCCAAGTAGCTTTCAAACTGCTGATCTTTGCAAGGCAGATTATACCTGACTTGAAAGAGTAAAGAGCCATTGTTTTGCCTCAGGTCGTTAGTGCTCTAATTTGCCATTACCTAACCAGAAACCCATATCCATTATTGCTGTTATAAATCTTCTTCTTCTTTTTTTTTTTTTTAGACCAACTGGAAATGAGAGAACAATCTAGCTAGAGCATGTCTGCTTCCGATTTTTTTGCGTTTCTAAATGGCTTGGTGCCCAGTTTGGAGGTGGGTTTTCCTTGGCTACTTAAAATGCTTATGTCTAGATTTGAATTGTTTGCATGAGGATAGTTGAGTTATCTTCACTAAAAAAACGACTTAGAGTGGATATTCAATTTTCTGTACATTGTCGTGAGCAGTCAATCGTTAAAGATGATGTGATAACCAAACCCGAAACTCAGAATCGGGAAACATTTGGATTTTATCATCCTGCTAAAGGATGATAAAAAGGAGCGTGTGTGTGAGAAGGATTGATGCCAATAAAAACTATGAATCTCTGGCAAGAGAGCTATTTGAAAAATAGTTTCCTTGGAAACTGCTTTATACTTCATACATGTTATCTCTGAGATAACAGCCTTTTCTTATCAAAATACCCACACAGCAGCAAGTACCTGTTTGTACTTTCCAGCTCTGTTTCAGGGGGAAAGAAAGGTTACAAAAAATTTGATCAGTTCTGAATATTTTCCCTTTCTTTTGACCTGTTCTTCCCCAGTACAACTATTTTCCCTCCCAAAAGGAAGTGCGTGAAGGTTTATGTATGTCAGTCCTCACTGCTTAACTCGTAGTATTGATGAGAGTTAACATTTAAAGGCTGAGAAGGGATTTACCGTCTCTGAAAGAGTGTTTCGTGATTGGCAAATGCCACAGACCTTGTTCCCAATGCTTGATAGTCTTCTGTATTTAAAACAATGACTGATGCGATAATTATGTCCAAAAGGCTAATGTAAGTTTTATTTTCTGATGGTGACAGCTGAGAGGAACTTTGTTTTCCTAAAGCCTACTCGTGCATTTCCTTTGAACCCCAAGAAATATATACATGCAATTTAATGAACTGCAAACCCTGAAAAACAAACAAACCTTTCTAGTGAGACAGGAGGCAGAAATACCTTCTGGGTACCTTTTTTTCAGTGTAGGATCACTTGACTGCATTATTATATTTATGAAGTTTTGAACATGCATTTGTTTTGGGAGTCTAGCGTACAACATTATTATTTACCGCCTCAAATGTTAGCAGTAAACATGGTTTTAAGTCGGACATCACAGTATAGCTACTGCCCTACATGCTGCGATCTGTGCAGCTCTGAAGGACTCATGCTAATGAACTTGAGAAATGAACTAATGAATTCAAGAAATGGCCTCAAGTGGAAGCTACTGCAAGTTCATAAACTAGAAGCCAGCTCTATCCTCACCGGGTTCCAACTCTTTGAGATGGTTATTGCCTAGGCACTTATATATTGTAGTATCTGACTTGCTAACTTCAGCATATTTCTCCTCACAATGCTGTTTTCTCACATAAACTTAGCAGTTTGTGGTGGGATTCATCATACCTAGCTTTGGCTATCTAAAAGCAAGCTGTTTTGTCTGAGATGTCTGTACTCCTTCCACAGCAAATAGTGCGTGTCAACCATCTAGAGAGGATAATTCTTAACACCCTACAATGGCTGTATAGAGTAGTTCCTCACAGACATGCGTTTCTTTCCATGGACAGGGGTGGGAGGCTTGATGACTAAATTAGACTGGATGCAGAAGGTTTAGGCCTGAAGTATACATATTGCACAGAACATCGTCCAAGGAACAGGGTGGTGGCCTTGATCTCTCACACTTGTCTGCAGATGCCCTATGTTCAGAAAAATGAATCAAACCAAATAAAAAAGCAAAATAAGATCACTGTCCTCTTTAACGACGTACCCAGAAATTAATTTTTTTGCTATGGAATCCAAATCTTCAGATTTAAAATGTGCAGCTTGGTAAATTGAGTTCTATCTTGGTTTAGTGATAGGGTCTGGTCATAAAAATTGTAAGCAAAGTGCTTCTCCATCTCCTACTCACAATCGTTCCTGATATATTGGTTACTGAAGTCCTTCTGGGTGTCTACGAAACAGAAGCTTCTAAATGAGTGAAAATTAAGTTAGTCAATACATGTAAACCAAATGATGATTTACTGCATTTGAAGCAGGTGGAGGTTTTTATTACTGCTCTTTTGGATAGTGATCTCCTTCTCTGGAGACTTTTGAGACCCGTCTGGATGCGTTCCTGTGTGACCTGCCCTAGATTCTCTGGTCCTTCTCTGGCAGAGGGGTTGGACTCGATGATCTCCAGAGGTCCCTTCCAACCCCTCACATTCTATGATTCTATGCTTCTATGATCTGCTGGACACTAAGTATAAAATAATGTAACCAATGACGATTATAGAAGTACAATTGTATTGCAGTATTTATTGGGAGTTAAAAAAAAAAGTCTACTTACTTATGTGTCAGTGGGAAAGCATCTCTAATCTTGCTGAGAAAGAGAAATGATGGTATTTGGCTTAACTGGTCTTTACTAGTGATTTCTGTTTACAACGCCAAAATTTCAGATGGTGAGTTTTTTTTCTTTAGTTTTTGTTTTGCTAGCCTCATTTCAGATAGGAGAAGGGAAAAATAAAAAAGAAAAACAACACCTTGGTGAAACTCTGAGTCATGTAGATACAAAAGACGGCATGGTAGCTGACTGTTATTGTCTAAAAATTCAGAGAAACTTGCTAGTACTGGAAAAATTGATTATGCAAATACTAGTGACTCATGCTGACCTATCTTTTCTTTGGCTTTACAACTTTGCAGCTGCTTGCTTTTGCAAGATAATCAATTAGTTCAGTCTGGATTATAAGGTTTTAACACAAGAAATTTCACTGGAGGTGAAGTCTGTTGACTTAACTGTAAACTTCGTACAGGTTGTAGGGAAAGTTGTACCAAACTGGATTTTCCAGAGCAAGCCCAAGCATGCAATCTTTATGGAGACAACACTCTTTTCCTGTTTATCTCAAGTTCTGTAGTTTCTAGCGATATAAATTACTATTAATTGCCTTTGGATGCTTTGTTAATCTAGGTGTGGCTCATTAGAGGCATGATCCTGCATCTACAGTAGTCATTTGAAGATTTAGGTTAGATATTTAGGTTCTCAGGAACAGAATCAAGTCTTAATGAAAACACTGTGGTCTCTCAGTTAATTTTATGAATGATCTTTGGGGAAAATAGGCTTCTGTTTTTAATTTGTTTGAATGGCTAAAAGATCTTTATTTTGTTTTATCTTAATTTATTTTATATTGTAGTAGTTTAGTTTAGTTTAGTTTAGTTCAGTTTTAGTTTAGGGGTTATCCTACCTGAATGTAAGCACCTTGAAGAAGTGCCTGAATTAAAGATTTCAGTCTAACCAAGGAGTCTCAGCCCACTCTGCAGTCCCTGGAGAGGGAGAAACACTTCACAGTGGACTTCACATCTTGAGTTCAAAGGACTGCCTGGAGATGCTTTCTCTCCACTGACCTTAAAGTGAACATATACATCTAAATACTTGGGCTTTGGATCTTACATGTATTATTTAAATATTACTATACCCACATTGTGACTGTCCAGGATGGTGTGGATGTTTTTCTGTACTCATTTGGAAAGAGCCATTTAAGATTTTATGCTCTACTGCTGCAACCTGTGTAAGCCACAGAAATATCAGCCTCTGTTGTTTGGTAACTTTAATTTCCTTGACTTTGACAAGTATAAATGGGCGTGCCAGGATATTGTTTATTTTTATTTTGTTCTCAGAAACATTCCAGATTTAACATCCCTTGTGTGATAATTTAGAAAAGCGTTTGTGTACAGATTAATGGCTTCAGCATGACACATGCCCAATCTTAGGTTTAAGTATTTAAATATGTTCCTGAATAAGGCCCATACTTCTTAATTTATGCGTTTAGATGGAATTAAAAATCATGAAGAATGATGGTAGTCACAAATAGTCAAAAAATAAAATGTTTTGTGAAGTACATGAGCATTTTAACCCTGTTTTGATTCTTTCTAGAATGAAGCGTAAGCCTTAAAATACAGCCGGGGAAAAAAGCAACTTCAGTGCTTAGACCCTGGTGAGTGTTTCTGCGCTACCTAATTTTTTCCTGCTGTCCTTTTAGTTACTGAACTGTTTATGCAAATTAAGAGCACTCCATTCAGGGAATGTGAGAAGAGCTGCCTGTATAGCGTGGAGATTAAGGCATTCATCTGAGCTGTGGGTAATCCTCTTTCAGGTTCCTGCTGTCAGCAAGAGTACTCTGCCTTCCCCCCTCGTTTTGACCGTACATTTCATCATCGTAACAGAGTTCTTTTTTTTTTTTTTTCTAAGGGATTTTTTTGCGGGTTAAAAAGAATAACTCAGTTAACTGTCATTTTGCATTGGGAAAAAAATGCAAGGCAATTCCCAAATCTTGGCATAAGGACTAGCAGTCAAGAGAAGCCACAGAACTGACTTGAGAATGTAAGATTTCTGGAAACTCTGATCTTCTATACATATCTGGTGCTCTATGTATTTTGACCAAAGGTATCATTTCACAGAGTATTTGGAGTGTTGAAGCCTCACAGCCTTTAGCAGACAAGTTAAAAAACAAACAAACAAACCCAACAAAAAAAACCCTGTAGTAACAACTGGTAAATGCTTAGCACAGCTGCATTATTGCCTATAAAATTGGGAATGTAACAAACTCGTATCCAGGGTAAATGAGGTAGATAAACCCATATAGTGTACCCTCCAAAAATGATTTTAACTCATCATCAATAATGAGGAAAGTGTCTAAATACCTTAAAGGCACATTTGAAATTTATGTGGTTCGACAGAGAAAAAATCCAGAAACGTCCAAAATAGTACGAGAATAACAGGTCTAGGGGTTAATAAAAATGCGCAGCAATCTGCAGTATAATTCTCAGTCAGCCAGGATTTATTTCAAAAGGAAAACTTCAAACAAAATGCCAATTTAAGGAAGGCAACGATTTCATTTTAGAATATAAACAAAATCAACAAGCAGGGGAAAAAAGGCAGGAGGAGGGGAAAATTGCATTGTGTTAGTGGCTTAAAATGTCAGCTTCTGCTCTGTCAGCTCCTGATCATAGTTCAAGATTCAGATAGCAAGAAAATGTGCTTTGCAGCCTGCAGTGGCTAAGAACTTTACTGTATGCGGAATCTGTACAGGCTGTAACAATTTCATTTGAATTTGTCTCCAAGGAGATATTTCTTTGTCACTTTATCACTCCTTTATTTGATACTTCTTTTGAACCGTTGTATTTTAACTAACCAGTGACTTCCTCCTGAAAGACACCAAAAGTTCTGGCCTCTTTTCAAGGAAGAACTTTTTAACCTGCTTCAGCATTAATTGAAGAGAATTTCAGGATAAAGATCTAAAACATATCTAGCTTCAGTTGTATGGTTCTTCCATCTTCTGTTGCTTCTTTTTTAACAAATCCCCTGTTCTTAATTTCTTTTTTTTTTTTTTTTTTCTCTTGTGCATTTTGTTTCTGGATAGCTGGCAGAAGCAATGATCTCTGTGCAGGATGGTCAACCTGTCTTGGGCCTAACCAGGATGTCAAAGCTGGCAGATCTTCTTGACGGTCTGTATGGATGTCTAACTGCAGGCTCTGTGAGGTCAAAACAGAGCTTTTAAATGTTGTCTCCATCTTCTGTTTTGACATCTCAGGACTACATCATCACACTCCCTATCACTCAGCTGTGTAACTTGGGCATTAACTTCAACATGAATGTCTCTCTAAGCTCTCCCAACTGGGGTATGACTATTTTTTTACTATTTCCCCCATGGCTTTCAAACATATGAATGAAATGAAGACCATTTGAGTGAATGAAGATCAGGCTCTTGTGCATTAATTACAGAGGGATGCTTTTACTGGTTGGAAGATATCACCTTGCCTTAGCCATGTCAATGTTGAATGCTGCCCCCAGAAAAGTTATTGTTTTAGTCTGTCTTGAACCACCCCCTCCCTATTCCTTCTCTTCTGATTTCCCTAATGATTGCTTACTTGGAAGCACACTCGTCATCTCTATATTCAAGAGACTCTGTGGCCTGTCCTTTTGGTTTTCTAAAAAATTTTTGACAGGCTGTTTAGCCTGAAGAAAAGGCTAAGAGGGAATCTTATCAATATCTGAAGGCTGTGTGTCAAGAGGATGGGGCCAGTGTGTTTTCTGTGCCCCCCAGCAACATGACAAGGGTCATTGGGCACAAACTGGAGCACAAAAAGTTCCATCTGAACATACAGAAAGACTTATTTACTATGAGGGTGACAGACTCCTGGTACAGGGTGCCCAGAGAGGTTGTGGAGTCTCCTCTGGAGAGATTCAAAACCCACCTGGATACAGTCTTATGCAACCTGCCGTAGGAGAACTTGCTTTAGTGAGGAGGTTGGGCTAGATGATCTTCAGATGTCCTTTCCCACCCCTAGCATTCTGTGATTTTGTGACTATCATCTCCTATGTTGTCTTTTGTACGTGGGAGAAACTAACTGTAAACAACCATGAAGCATTTTGTTCCTCTGCATCATACCGCTCCACACAGATCACCTTTCCTCTGCTGCCACTGTTGTTTTGTTAATGTTCCTTTCCACCATGCCTACTGTATATTCTCACCAATTCTGCATATTTCTATCTATCTATTTACAGCTGTTTGTTTTCTATTGCCTTTTCCGTGGATTATATCATTCTTGGGGTAGCACCCATCTTTGCTCTAGGGTTCTATAAACTATAAATTGCAGTAACGCATATCGCATATACAAAATTTGTTGTTAAAAATAAGCCTAATCTAGAACACAGGCTGCTATAATCACATTAAAAATGCTCCTTGCATTTGTGGTGTGGTTTTCTAAATCAGTGCCAGCTACTCTGTGTGTTGTCAAAGTATGTTTGCTTACTGAGCAAGATGAGTTCTGAAATAACTTTTCCTGCTTAAGAACAGCCAATTCAAAATAGTGATACAGAGAAGCTCATAAATATACCATTTATTTGCTCTTTTTACTGTGAACGAAAAAAGTGCTGCATTTTGTGGTGCCGAAAAATAGGCTTTCATTAAAACAATTTTCAAACAACGTCTTTCTAAGCATATTTTTTTCTAATGGATTATAGCTTCATTAGAAAGGGGCACAAAATCTCCTGTGAAGGAAGATACATACCAGACTCTGGATTCATCTTCTCTGTGCTAATACAATTTTGCTTAAATGAAACTGAGTAATAATTAGCTCTTTGTCCAGCAGCAGACTCTAGCATATTCTAAAAACTGACTCATTTCCCAGTGCTGGAGTGCCCTTCATTTACTTCCTCTCCTGCTCCCAATATTGCCTTCTTTCCCTTAGTACACTGTAATTCTCCTGACCAGATCGAATGGCAACTGTGAGCAATGACTAGAAGAAATGTTCCCAGTATTTAGAGCTGGAGATGACAGATAGTTACTTCTATTTTTTTTTTTTTTTAATTTTTAACTTGAGTTAAACAAAATATAAGGATCTATACGATCAGTTTCACTGATGTATATGTAATCTTATAATACAATTATTTGAGCTAAAGTTATAGAATTCCATAGGTATTAAAATTTTATGTAAATCACAAACTGTACACATTATTTTTTTTATTTTCTGTACACCAACATGGTTGAGCCTATAAGAAGTATACTGCGGGACAAGACATCTCCCGTATACAATATAAAGGGTTGTTCCTCTGTCTGCCTTTCTCTACCAACAACCTTTCTTTTGACATATTTTAAGAAGAGTCTTGCCTTCAGCACCTCTATGGCTACATCATCCTCTAATTTTCATCCACCTCAGAACACTGATCCTCGGTTTTTACTCAAACTATTAATATTATTTTTCTTCTCCCACCTCCAGGCAACCTGAATATATTGCCTATTACTATCATGTGAATTTTCTCTTTTCCACTTCCTTTGTAAACTCTCTTCACACAACTAAATGTGACATTTCTGACATTTATGTGACATTGCTGACATAGCTGATGACTTCTTCCAGACTGCATAGTCCAATTTCATGGCCTGTAACCCATCAGGTGCTTTAACACCCCTGATCATTATTGCAGTCTTGATTTTATTGATTTTCTTGATTGCATTCTGTTTTGTCAGCTTTTGCAATTCCATCGCCTCCAATGTCTCTAATTATTGGTTGAAATGACCATCGGGGTGACCTCCAATACTGTAATGTCAGCCTTCTCAAGTCCATTTAGAATACTAATGGACAGTCTCTTTGCTATCACAGAAGGCTTGAGCTTGTTGGAAAATGGTGCAAACACCTTTCACAGGCAACTGCAACTTGAAAACAAATAAACTCCATCATCTTCAAATATTTTGACAAAATGTTTTTCAAAATTTTTTTTACACTCTCAGTTTTTCTAAATCTGAATTCAAAAAGGACAAACGTTCCTTCTTCTACCTCCTTGGTCTCAGAGAGAGTAAAATATGAAGATGGGATGGGAAAATCTCATCCATTGTAACTGAGAATCATAAATGTTTTTATTTCAATCTTAAGAGTGTCACAAACCACACAAAACAGTCACACAAGAGTGAAAGTTCCCAGCCTTTCAATAAACACCACACCAACAAGGCAAACTGAGCAACCCAAATGGCAGCTGCTACCTCATTCTCTCTGCTTTTAGAATATTTGTAATGTGTTACCCTCTCTTAGACCATACGCTCTCTGGGACACAGGTTATTTTTGTGTTTGTCAGATGTCCAGGGCAGCTGGGACACAAATGGAATAGTGACTTTTGGACATGAATTCAATATGCTTTTACAGCAATAATATCTGCTTCTCTTCTCTCCTTCTATATATGTAGCCCAGATTTTCCATATTCATTTTTCTTGTCCTGTGGTGCCCAGAACTGGACACGGTGGTCAAGGTGCAGTCTCAAGAGTACCGAGTCCAGGGACACAATCACCTGTCCTGAAAAGTCAGTCACAATGTTAGACCTCTTTAAAAAAGTCTCCCAGATTAGGAAGGATCAGGCTGCTGCTTCTTTAGACAAACACTTTTCAGATGTTATGAAGCTCTCACTCATAACAAGCGTGTCTCATTTGCCTTGCTACCCCAGAGACTGATCTTGTGAGGGGGAGGGATTGAGATGGATTCTGCTGCTGGTGACCTCACCTTCCATGAGACAATGTAATCTGGCTGATGGGGAAACACTGTAAAGCCAAAGAAGCAGGATGACAATAAGCCCTTTTTGAAGTAGAAAATTATAATTAAATTTGCAGTCCTTTGCGGCAAAAAAAGCTGTTTTCCACCATCAGTGAACTTTATGGAACATCTTCTGTAAAGTGCAGTCATTCATTTTGTCTGTGGGAAAAGAAGAATGCAGAAAAGGAATGCCCGGATTTTCAGCTGTGCCCAACTGGGTACTTTAAACATCTTTTTTTCACGCGTGCCACATTTCACCTCTTTTCAGAGGTTCTGAGTAGAACATGGCTCAAGAGTTACGCAAATCTCTGGGAGCCAGACTGCTTTTATCGCTGGCCAATGTTAAAAAATCAATGGCTGCTTTCAAAAACTTATAATTGTGTTGCCTGTCCCCAGAAACCCAGGGTAGTGCTGGCTGCGTAATCCCGGTCCAGCACTCTCATTTCAGCTCGCCCATCTCCTTCATGGCAGCCTGGCTTTTTCTTCACCTCTTTTCTAGCTAGAAAGTGTATTATTAAAGTGTGGTGGTTGTTATTGTTGTTTTCTGTATATGCAAGGTTACTACCCTGACCTCTTAGAGGAGAAGCCTCCAGAAATGCTTTATGCAGGCCCATGCATATTCAACACAATGCCTACTCATGAAGGAAATAGATTAAATAATGCTTTGGAAAGTTGAGGCATTCTACATATAAATACATTCTGTTTATATCTTCCATGCTGACCTCCGGTGAATGAATATGCAACATCACCTCTTCTCAGAGGTGTACCTGTCATGAGACGGGGACAAATGCTTTTATGTCTGCCAGTTACAGAGGTGTTTCATGGGGCTTCGTTGGCAATTCTGAATGGAGAGGGGCAAGCGCTGGTGCCGTGTCTGTCTTCCTCAATCGATAAAGACAGCTAGTGACATGAAGCAACAATTCAGCCTGTACAGAAAGTGCTGGGGACCATGTGAGGTTGTTTGGAACTAATGCAGATCAGTGGATAATTCAGAAATGATAATGAAAAGCTCATGACATGCCTGCAAGAGAAGTGAATCAGAGGCAAGGGCTGGAAGAGACCTACTATGTCACCTTATCTATAGCCAGCTGCTTGGGTAAAATTGCTTCTCACACAAACAAAGCGAAATTAGACTTGGAAACTTCCAGATTAGATAAAAGAGAGGTTCCTTTTCTATTTTTTTTTTATTTTGGTTTTTGTCTAGTGGTGTTTCTTTTATTTTTTTTTTTTTCCTGGTTCTATGTGTTTATTTATTTTAAGACAGACATTGTTTAAAAAGTGCATCTTGTGATACGTACAGCTCAATACAGATTTGGCCTCATCAATAAAAATGTTCCCCGCTCTCTACTTTTTAACCATTTGCTGATTCAAGACAATGTATCTTTTCTTTTCTTTTTAGATGCTTTGGTGGCTTTATATAGGGATATTGAAAAAGCCAAATATTATTAGTAGTTTCACTCAGGAATTTCCATCAAGAATATAGAGTACATTGTAGTGTTTATTGTACAGATAAATAAATTTTTACAGTTGGTGCAATGCAATGTAAGTAGTGATGGTGATGGGCTGATGAAGTGAAAACTGCAATTTGTACTTGGCAGGAAAAAAAAGGATCCTACTTTAAATGTTGTTGCTGGACAATAATTTCACAAAAGTCTTAGCTTGGCTTTTTATTCATAAAAATGTTTACAAAGTTATGTTTCTGTCTCCAGCTTTCTAGTCACATGCATGGAGACCAGCAGCCTGGCATCTCTCCACTGGTTTCCTCCCACAGTCTTCCTTTCTGGCAAAAACCTACATAAATTGTTAGAATCTCAGCTAAAATAAAGTGCCTCAGATATTTTTCCTTAATCTGTGATTATATGGATGCATGCAAACAGTTTCTGAGGACTACAGAAATACGTTTTTTCGTTACAGCACTGTCTAGGCTTTTTCATGTAGCTCTTCTGTATTTCTGCTCACCCAGTTAAGATGGGAAATTAGGAGCTGCCAGTCCAAGGAGCTGTCGCATGCTGCCTTTTACAAGGAATTAGAATGGGCTCTTATAGCAAAAAATTAACAAAGGGCTTTCACATTGGTGACTAATTTTCAAATGGATTAGGTCTAGTGTAAATTCATTCAGAAACATGGATCCAGCAGAGTCTTTGTATGTATTTAACTTAAAGTCTTTGAGTGGTATTATTTAAAGACTTTGTTGGATAAAGACCAAACTGGACTTTTACCTTCATGTGGTTTTATTTTGTATGTTTACTGTTTCGAGACATGAGGAATAAAAGAAATCCATTTATTCATATGGATTTCCAAATGTGATGGAATTCCAATTAGAAATAAACCCCCCAAATTTTAAGTTTTCCTGTGAAGGGATTTTCAGAGTCTTTTTAGTCTACAGGCTGGAGGTGTGAAGACTGTGTTAGAAATCTGGCAGATTTTTTACAAAAAATTTATGGAAAGGCAGTCACTTTCTCTGTGTACACATACTGAAGTAACAAGTTCCAACAAAACAAAATTTCAGTGCAATTATTTCAACCAACTCAGTATTAATACACTTTTTTCCTCAGGTTTTTTTTTTTTTCCCATCCCAAATATCCATCAGGTTGTAACCATTCCTATTCACATCAGTGGGGCTGATGAAGCAGGAGGTTGTGGTCTGCACTTCGTTCATTTCTAAGCACCACTGCTTTGAAAAAGTGGTGATAAATTGAAAGCGGTCCAGAGAAGAGCTGCAAAAATGATCGAGGGAGCCAGGAGGAGCTGAGTTATGGAGAAAGATCTAAGTAGCTAAATGAGTTTGGCTTGGCAGAGGGGACAGGATAACACACCACAGCATTGAAGTGAGGCAGGTGAGGAATTACGTAGCACAGCGGGCGGGGTTGTAAGTAGGAATAATGGGATGGAATTGCAAGAGGAATTTTTTTCACTGAATCTTTGTGTTAAAATCTGCCCTGATTTGAGTTAGAACCGAATGAATTCTGTTGAGTGGTTTTACTTCTCAGCTAAGTTTTTTCTAACTAAAGGCACTTTCTGAAGCTCACAGCAAGTTTTTGCAGACAGTGTCTGCTTCTAGCAGTGATAATGCTTGATGTTTAGAGTTACTCCCAAGAGTTGGTGTGCAGACCACGGTCACTGCTAACTCTTGTGTACCACATCAGGGGGTGCAGAAGGTGAAAGGCCGCACCTGCAGCCAGGATAGGTGGCCCTAAACTGACCAACGAGGGATTCCATCCCATATACGTCATACACAGTATAAAGCTGAGGTATCACGAGGATCTCAGGGTTTCTGAGGTCTTTAACTCTTACCCCTTTTTAGGCCTTTAGCCCTTTTTAGGCTTTTTGCCTTTTGAGGCTTTTAGCCCTTTGCCCCTTTTTGGCCTTTTGCCCTTTGCCCTTTTTCCTTCTCATTGATCCTTCTGCTGGCCTTCACTTCCCTTGAGGACCTTCTTCCCTTCTCAGACCCTCTTGTGCCTTTGATCCCAATTCGTGCATTCCTGAACCCAACTTCTGAACCCGGTTCCCGTCTGCTGCTGAGCCTGGTCTGGGACTTTGCCAGTGCCTGCACAGCCTCAGCAGTGACGGTGGCTAAATTGCCATCAGAAGGAGGTTGGGTTCAGTAGTGGTTTTGTATATATCCCATTTTATTATGATTATCTTCATTAAAGCAGTTTTAGTTTTCTAATCTGGAAGCCTCTCTCTCCTTCTCTTCCTCTCCCATTTGGGAGCAGAGGGGACCATAAGTCTCTCTCCCTTATCCTCTTTCTCTTCCTCTATTTGGGGCAGGAAAGAGGGATTAACAGAGAACGTTTGCTGTAGGTCTGGTGGATTGAACCTAAACCGCGACATATCTTGACAGTGAGATATACCGGGCTGTGGAATAGTGTCCCAAAGGGGTGTGGCTGGAGCTCTGTCACTTGAGTCATTTGATGCTAGAGATGACAAAAACACTCAAAAGAAAGCAAACTATCTTGTTTTGCTCTCCTCTATCACCAATGCCTGTATTTCTGTAATGCATGATTATGAATTCACTGTAGGGGAAGCTGTGTTGGCAGAGGTAAGACAAATATAATTGTCAATAGCAAAGAACACAGGAATATAATGGCTAAAATGTTGGTGGGGTTTTTTTTTTGTTTTGTTTGGTTTCTTGTTTTGTTTGGTTTTTGTTTTGTATTTGAAAACATTCTCATTTCCATGTTTGGCTGTCAAAACTCTTCTTTATGTTCACACACATAAGTGTGATTGAAAGCTGTGACAAGATGCTGATTTCAGACACAGAGAGGAGGAAATCTAGTCATAGTAAAATAAAAGCAAGAAAAAAAAGGTAAAGAGAGGAAGTATGTCTCATGGGGGAAAAAACCAGCAATTTCTAAGCTCAAACAGCCAGCTCAGATGACTAAACTTACTGCCACTTGCACCAGCTCATGATCTAGCTCAAGAAAAGTCTGTGTCATAACATCTGAGTTTTCTCCTACGCTGCTCTGGACCTTTCTACGCATTCCCTATTTGATAACGCAGAGTACTCGGCCAACTGTTTTCTTTTCTTGTTGCTGATTGTGTTATTTACTGTTGCGATCTGCCTGCACCACATTTTGTAACAGGCAAAGGACAGTTAATACCTATGTGGGCATTTATTTCATCCTGTGACAATGCAACTTGTCACACGTTTGACTGCTTCACATCCATTCTTCTCCCTGATCTGTTTTGTAGAGGGATTAAGCTTCTCACTCACCCTAAATTGTTTCATGTACATAACAGCAGGTATTAAAAGATCCTACATCAGTAGCTGGGTTCGCAGCAGTCTCTTTGAAACAGGTTTTTATTCAGGTGTGTAACTACAAATCCATATATATACTTGAGGCCCTGTCTTCTGAATTGTGTGGACATGAGTCTCCAACACATCTTGGAGGATCTGAGTCCAGGGCTGTGTACAGATTTTCTGCAGTAGGTGATTACGTCTGTGAAAACTGACTCTGAAGAGAAAAAAATTCAAATCGATATCTTGGTTTTCAAAGGCTGACAGACAGTGGCTTCTTTTCCGGCTATTGAGGCAGTTGGCCGTGAAACTTGGGTTAGAAGGCAATGTCACTATGACCTCTCTCTTGACTGGAGGTTGTTGACTAGCAATCCCCAACGACAGGTCAGTTTTTTGTTGCTATAGTAAACATAATTGTGGTAGTATTGAAGTAGGCACCTGAATATAGGAAGCAGAAATTTATTTTCGGTATCTCTCCCTATCTAAATCTTTGTGTGTGCCTGCTACTTTGAAAGCTTTTGAGGTCTAAAAGCAGTCTTAAAGTTCTGTGACAGATCAGTGTTTCTGGTCTTTGCTTCTTGCTTCTACAGAGTTCAAGGCTGATTTACATCCAGAAAGCAAAGACTGCAATAAAGTTATTTGTAGAACTATTAATTGTCTACAGGAAGTGTGAGAAGCATGATTCTCTTTTGAATAACTATTCAGATGAGAGATTTAGTACTACTTAAATGCACCTTTTTTTCTTCATATAATAGAATGTCTTGCTCATACCTAGACCAGAAGAAGCAAAATCAGAAAGGTGAAGGTTGAAATATAAAAATAACACAGTTTGAAATATGTGATAAAGTAGGAGAATACTTTTTGATGGACAAAACTTACTAAGAGAACAAGGGGAAGGCGAAAAGAGGAGAATTGCAGTGCATTCAGTTACTGAAATGGTCTGATGTTGAAAAGCTTTTAGTGAAAAATGAAAGAGCTTTGTGGAAACCAATTTAAGATGCTATTGTTTACGAAGGCCCCAAATTATTCTTAACTTCAAATTACCCCCAAGTAGGTACATATTTCTTCCTCTCCTTTATGAGACTGCCAAAATTCAGCATTCTAGCCTGCTTCTAACCTTCCCCATGAGGCTCATTCCAATCCACCTTGGGATCCTTAAGAGTGGCCGGACTGCTGAAATGCTTGGCATTTTCATGAAGATGATTGAATAAAAAACCACTACAATAAAAAAGAAATAAGTGGGAGCAGCACAGCTCTGATTTTTTTTCATTCTTCTTCCAAAACTGTGGTGAGCTGGAGGTATGGCATTCAAGTAGAGCTGGTTTATCTTTAAGAGAACAGCTCTATGCCACACAGAACAGCATGCCTCTGAAGATGCTTACTTCTTTAGCGCTTTTAATGCAGAGATTAAATGGTGTGGCTGACCCTGGGCCAATTAACGAAAGCCTCATTAAAAACTGAGATGACGGGAAGTGTCCGTTTTTGTAGACAAAAATGGGAAGGAAAGGAAATATATTCATGGAAAAAAAATATATGAACGAGCTTGAGGGAAATACTTTTTTAAAATGAAACCTTACTGTATTATTATACTCCCGTGCAACAGCAAGTAGAAGGTTATGTCGGTTTGAGTTAAAGAATGATATAAAATCACCCTAACACAGCTAGAAGATTGGCTTTCCATGGTTTGATCTGTAGGCCTGGTGTCTCACGAAACTCAGGCACAAAGAGATGCCCATTCCATACACTAAAGGATATATTGTTTTATCTGGTTCCAGAGCTCCTGCTTTTGCTTATAGCACCTCAGGACTGTTTTGGATATGGGGACCACCAGCCAAATAAAGAGAGAATATCGCAGTGCATGGAGAGGCTGTGGTCGTTAGTTTGGAAGTAGGATACTTGTGTTTAGGTTGTGTTAGGGAATGTTTGAATATTTATGTAAAATAGAAAAGCAGTCAATAGAAGATTAGGTGATTCGTTCCTTACCCTCTTGTCACCCTGTAGTTCTGATGCTACTTCTGAGAAAAAGACAATTGATTCCCTCTCAGACAGAAGAATGAGTTGACCCTAGAATAAGAGCTGAAAATACTTAGCGAAGTCAACCAATTATATGAAGAGTTTTACATGGCCAAATCCACAATTTTTATTGTAAATTCACCATGAAAATTCTTTCTAGTTGTCATATTCCCTGAAGACATCAAATACAACTGTGGAATACAAGCAATTAATACGACCATTCCTTACTCTCCTGAGACTATCCTGTGACCTTACTTGTCTACTCTTACCGAAGAAATTATTAAGAAAACATTTATTGTCTGATGCCATATTGGCTTAGCTCTAATTCTGACAAGGTTTTACTAATTCTCTTGGTTTTAAAAATCTATTAATCTAGCGCACAAAAAAATCCCAATGAGCATTAACTCAACCTGGAAAAAACTCCTGCATCTCCTTCTGCATTTCTGTGCTCAGGTCAAAAATTGCCACCTTGTTTTAACAGGCTGATCTGGGAGCAGCCATTTGAAGCCCTTGTGTCTCAAGGCTGAGGTCCCATAGGTAGTTTCCGATGTCCTAACAATGAGCTCTTCTGCATTGCATCCTTTCTGGTACCTGGATAACTATATATTTTCTCTCTCCTTCATCTGCCCACTTATTTCTGTGAAGCTACTAAGAACTTTATATTTTTGATAGTTCAGCTCTACTGCCAAAATCTGACTATGATTTTTTTTCTGCAGTCATACAAGGGAAGGAAGCTAGAGAACACAGAGATGTATGCATAACGATAGTCTGACTGCATAAACATAATTTCCTTGGAAAATCAGATTTTAAATTCCCCTCTAGCCTTTTTCAGGCAGCTTTTTTCAGATAGTCTTTTGGGGTTGAGCCACCTGCTCCAGATATGTATTCCTCTCTTGGACCCTCTGACTTTCATTCCAACCAGTGGAATCTCTCTCTGGGTCTCCTCAGTTCTTCACTTGATTTTAAGTCTCATGCTGAAACTTCTTGTGTTTGTGCTCTCCTCACTACCCTTCTCAATCCCATTTCCCAATTGTAAGGGTACTTTTTTCACCTTGTCAGAAGTTTTGTGGTGCGTGGTGGACACAAGGTAAGCATATACTGTCCAGGCAACATGCCACGTTGCTCTGACAGGTACGAGGATGGTTGGCACTAAGGAAAAAACCATCATAATCTTTGTGAAGCAATGCCTCCCTTCAGCCACTGAGAGGATTTATCAGAAGAGTGCTGGATTAGCTACAGCAACAAAATCATCAGAAAGCAGAAGTGTAACCTGCTTTCTCTAGGCATTGCTCTGCCACATGATTTAGGGGCCATGTCCTGCAAGGTGCCAAGTTATTTATCCTGGATGCTAAAGAGCTCCTACGTTCCTCTAAGCTTTCCATTGTGTAATGAAACTGGTGGGTAAGGAGGCAGTGGAGCCAGGCATGTCAATGCTAATCCAATACCTGTATGGGGGGATGAAGAACCCAGACACCCAAAGTCAATCTAGAAGCCATGTCCATGCCCCCCACCATCTGAAATAATAAGCTTTTGTGCCAGTCTGCCTATACAACTTTCAGACATCCATGTGATGTAGTCCTGTAAAAAGAGGACTTACTGCCCTTGTTACTGGTATTGAATTAATTGGCTCTTTGTACTGGTTTGGGCTGGGATAAAGTTCAATTTCTTCATAGTAGCTGGTATGGGGCTATGAAACTGTTGATAATTCAGGGATCACAGCTGACCCCAAATGACTCAAGGGATATTGCATACCATATGATTTCATGCTCAGCATATAAAGCTGGGGGAAGGAGGACGGGGAGGGGGATGTTCAGAGTTATGATTATCTTACCAAGTTACTGTTACCATGATGGAGTCCTGCTTTCTTGGAGATGGCTAAAGACCTGGCTGCTGATGGGAAGTATGGAATGAATTCCTTATTTCCCTTTACTTCTGTGCACAGCTTTTGCTTTACCTAGTAAACTGTCTCTGTTTCAGCCCACAAGTTTTCCCACTTTTACCCTTCCAGTTCTCTTGCCCATCCTATTGATTGGGGGAGTGAGTGAGAGGCTGGTGGGGGCTTAGTTATTAGTTGGGGTTAAACCATGACACTCTTCAAGATTAGGAATTCCTACAGTGTGCTCCTAAGAGTAGAAAAAACCTTATTTCTCTCTGTCAGTTCTCCACTTTCCAAAATATTTATAGTCAGCTCAATCCTGCAATTCTTGCTCTCTTTTATTTAGCTATGGGGAGTTCAGGAGATTGGTCCCTTACTGATTAGAATGACTGAATAAATACTCCAGTTTAAAGCAGATGATTAATTATTATGGCACATTTCCTCTAGGAACTTATGTATGGGTCATAACCTCAGCAAGCAAAGTCAAAGGACTTACACCACCTCACAGCACAATTGAAGATACTAGTCCACTTGAAACCAGATCCTAATTCATGGGCCTCTGAAAAGAGCAGGATAATTCTGGTATAAGAAAAAGTAGTTTATGGCAACTTTTCTAGACTTGATGTTGTGTGACATGCACAAGTAATGCTATTCTATTACCTTCTAGAAGTTTTCTTCTACTAATTTCTTTGTAAATTAACCCAGAATCATTTAAAATGAAACTTTTTCTCCCTTCAAGCTGTTAAAAAGTGATATGGGAATACAACAATGTTAGAATTTTCACACTGCTATGGACGCTTTGAGTTTTCATTAAAAAGTTGATGTTCTCAGTGCCTCCAGCCAAAATTCTAAAAACATTAAAGCAGCACCAGTCATGCCGCTATAGGAAAGGCTGTTTCTGTATTTCCTTTTCCTGCCCATTTTCAGGAGTTTGTTCAGTTGCTGTAAATATTCATTTTGAATTGAAACTTTGTACACGGTGCATTGTGTTGCCCTTAAAATGATGATTTTTTGCATTGCATTAAAAAGAAACATGTTTAGGAAGCAAATACTATTCCAGTATGGGATGCTTTGGCTGTAAAAGCCTTGCCTCCTTTTGCACCCATTGTTCCCCAAAAAAGTAACATGCACAAGATTGCGTGAAAAGTGCCTTACTCTCCAACAACAGATGGAAAATTTCCTCATTGCAGAGACTTACTTAGAGGGGAATTCCTCTCACATAACTTTAGCTGTGTAAAAATTAAGCAGGTAGCTGAATTTTTATGGGCAGGCTCCCTCTGGAGCCAATGTCAACCTCTGGAGCTACCTAGTCATTTAGTGATCTTGTCTTCTTCCTGGAATTTGCTTCCCTCAGCCTCCAAACCCCTTTAGTTTCATTCCAGGACTTGCCATTAATTTGTAAGCAAGCAGCAACATTGTCTGCTCCAAAGCTTGCCTCTCTCCCACCACCATGAATCCTTCAAGCAGAAATTTGAGGTTTTTTACACAGGTTTCGTTATGCAGACCGTGTTGCAAGACACAAGCATAACCCAGTGTGGTTGGCACCAGCTAGGAACCAGAAAAATGCAGCCAAAGAAGCCAAGCTAGAAACCTCTTTTCTACGTATGAACTATTAGAATTTTCCTGTCGTGCGTTTGTCATTCAGTTCTTAGTTAATTACGTGTATTCCAGGTCCACATGCTCATATTCCAATGAACAGCAGCCTACTTCATTTAGTTCATGCTACGCATACGTCCTGAAATGTTTTGAAAGTTCTTAGTTTGCACATCTTATCAGATTACCTTTGTAGACCTTTGTTAGTTACTTGATGGACTACAGGATGGTTGATTTCTGTCTCAACTAGACGAGTCACACTCTTAAGCTCCCCTTTGTTTCACTTGCATAGTCATGATAATTAGATGTCTTTTTATTATTTTTTTTTTCCGGGTCTGCAAAACGTTGATTTAGCCTCACACCGTGGACTACACGGGAAGACTAGAAGATTAATTTAGACCAGCTGCTTAATTTTTAGATTTCTACAGTTATGTGAGTTTAATTTCAGCCTCTTTTCTCGCTTACCACAGAAGAAAGCAAGTAAAAGCAGGTTTATCCCACGCAGAAGAGGAGTTTTACTCAGTTTATCTATCTTCCTTGTTCAGCAGACTTGGGGAATGGCTGGGTGAAATGCTGCTGTGGGCCTTGATCCTGGCTGGAAAGCTGTGCATGGATACAGCATTTACTAACTTGTTAAGGATAAAGTCCTCTTCTACACTGCCTCCCCTCAGTGTATGTATGTACAGTGTCTTGTAGATAGATCTTGAGTATTTTATGAAATACCTGAAAATAAAATCTGGTTCTTTTCCTTCAAAAAGGCAATATAGTTAGTAATAAGTGTTATTAAAAATAATTGTTTTTTTTTTCTAAGAAGCTACAGTGTGAATAAACACAGTGTTGGACAGGTTTACTTTTCACTTGTCTTTCAGAAAGTGTAAGATCATCCTCTCCCAAAACACTGATAATCTCAGAGCTAAATTAGAGTGACTTTATAAAGTAAACTTAAAGTATGCTAGAACCTACCTAACCCTATTATTTGCAGAAACAATCAGGAACAAACCAGGCTATGTTAAGCTGAGTTTCAAAATATGTGGAAGAAATGTATTCCTTTTATATTTTCTTTAAAGAAAAAAATAATATGTGCTTTTCTTCAACAGGGAGAGCAGCGAAGTCAAAATTTTGTCTTGCAGTCAAGAACACCACCCGAGTTTACAGAAAAAAAACAGCTACGAAATGATTCATTCATTTTACAGCTGGTTGAACAGAGAAGGTATGAACAGAATTTATATTTTCCTCCATGTCATTAATGAAACAGAAATGAAATTAATTCATACACCTCTAACAAGGACATGTTGGGAGTATTAATCTGATTTTATTATTTTGGCAGAAAATTATTAGTGGATTCATTTGATTTATTATTTTTCTGGTGTATTTGGGTGTATACGTCTATCAGGTAAGTTCCATCACAAAAGGCTTTCCTTGTAAAGAAGACGATCTCGGTTAAAGAAATGACAGCTCTTGATTCCAAAGCTCCCCATGACCTGGAAGCATCATATTAAAAGCAAAACTCATCTTGCAACTTCCTTGCACAGTTTTTCTCATAATTTGCAGCAAATTAACTATGAGATTCACTTAGTGGTGTTTCATTTAATCTCCCTTTTTTGCCTAAAAATTAATCATCCAGTCTAGTGTATTTGTCTGTGCTACCTCGCTCATCAACAGAGATAAACTGGTCATTCAGATTGCAATTTGGCCCATCCTAATGTGAGTGAGAAAAGCTCATGCTGAATTGTAACCCTTGGTCCTATTCATAAACCTACTTGCTAGATGTAGAGTCATTACAGTAAAGTCAAATCTTGGATCTGAATACCTTGGAAATGTACTGGGATGGACAAGCTTGGAGGCAGACTGTTTTGAGAACATCTTTTTTGTTGGTCATTACAGGATTCTCCAAGATTAGCTTTGATTCCCAGCCACCGCCATGGGATTTCTGGTGTTCATCAAGACCTTTCTCCCATTTCACAGGTTGTCAAATATCTGTCCAGTCAGGGGAGATATCACACACACCCATATACACACACATAGACTCTAGAACTTCAGCTGACTTGTTGCTAGCAGTAGCTGAAAATTATCCTTCTTGTGGCTATGTGAAAGGCAATGACGTTTAGAACAGCTGACTGCTGAAGAACGTCGACAATGTTAAAGAGAGTCCTGTCCATAAAAACCTGTGCAATGCAACATAATTTTAGGTACCCTTGCTTTCATACTCTGTACCAAGTTAGCAAGTTTTCCTTTCTACCAGCTTGCTGTATAGAAACATAGATGTGATACATATAATTACTGCTCTGGCTTTCTGAATTCAGTCAGCAGACAATTAACTGCATCAGGGGCAGCAGGAAGTATGGAGAGCAAAAGCAGCGTTCCCTTTGAGCGCGAGTAGGTATCTCCAGTCTTGATCTGTGCAAACTACCCCAGGCTGTCTTTGTAGCCAGTGAAGACAGATTGCCCATTTTATTGTTCAATTCACCTAATACTGAAGGAGCCGTAAAAAAACAATATATATTCAGAATGAGATTCACGTAACTGGCTCACTGCTGACTACAAAGAGAGCTTAGGGCAGTGAGCTCAGATGTAGATGTCTATGTTGAATTTGTCTACTTTGGGTCAGACATAAACATTCCTGAAAATGCTAGTGTGGGCAAGCTTGGCAATTCAGAGTGAAGGTTGCATACCTGAAAGGACTCCATAAGAACCCTGTAAGATTAAATCTAGGCTGTGATTATATGCTATTAAGACTTTTTGCATTGGTATCATATTAAGGAGCAATGGTTTTAAGCTAGGAAAAGGTAGATTTAGGTTGGATATTAGAAAAAAGTTATTTAACTTAAAGATCATAGAGCACTGGAATGGGCTGCCCAGAGAGGTGGTGGAGGCCCCATCCCTGGAGTCATTCAAGGTCAGGCTCGATGAGGCTCTGAGTAACCTGACCTAGGTAGATGTCTCTACTTGTGTAGGGAGGTTGGACTAGATGACCTCTAGAGGTCCCTTCCAGCCTGAAACATTGTATGATTCTATGACTCTGTAGTGATGAAAGGCAATTTGAGGAGCTCACGCTTCCTGTCAGCCCTTTGCTCAAAGGGAGCTTCACTCATGTAACAGAGAGACTAAAAGTAAAAAGCATTTAACCCCAGTACACCTTGTATTCATTGGGAAGGGTCAAAATGAATGAGACAAACCCAGGAAACCAAAAAAACCAGCCATGTGAAACTTGCCTTTGGGATTGGGACTGCGGTGGTCGCAGACGCGGCACTGGGCGTTGCGCAGGGGCCGTCCCGGGACGTGCTCCACCAGTTTGCAGAACATCTCTGGTCCCTTCTCCCCGCAGGTGGCATTGGTGGAGATGTGAGCGTTGCTGGCCAGGTTCAAAATGGCAGGGAAGAGGCCTTGAAAGAAAGAACAATTATCAGTCACATTGTAAGGCAAGTGAAATACAGACACTGGTGTGGCACAGGTCTCTGAACATAGAGGGTTGCATGACAAGCTTCTAGCTTAGAGTCAGAAAAATCCAATTAAAACTATTTATTTTGAGAAAAGATTTATCATTCCACACTGACACCAGCATATCAATTGTCATAGCCCCGGGGTGCTGCAGCCCCACCTGTCCCTGCCTACCACCCAGGCTATCACTTCCACCCCCCAGGGCTCCCCCAACCCTGCCCATGGCCCCATTGCAGCCACTCAGTGTCAGCAGTCCCTGCCCAAGCAATGTCAAAGCAATGCCAGTCTCTAGTTCTCCAGAGCCCTGCTCAGCCATGGGCCAACATCCCTGCCCAGCCTTGGCTTGTCCCCAGAGAAGCACCCAATGCCCAAGGCTGGAGTGGTGGGATGGGCCTCAGATGCCAAAACCTGCCCTGACAGACCCCACATGGAGCTTCCTGAAAGAGCCCCTGGCTCTCATGGCACCCAGACTGCAATAACCCTGTTACTTCATTCCACTTTTGCATGCTTTATTGCTGAGGAACACAAGAATCACAGATTTTTTTTTTCTGTTCAAAGTGACCTTTCAAGGTTATCTAGTCCAACGCACCTGCAGTGAGCAGGGACAGCTTTAACTAGAGCAGGTTGCTCAGAGCCCTGGCCAACACCACCTGGAATGGGTCCAGGGATGGGGTTTCTATCACCTCTGGGTAACCTGGGTTCCAGCCCTCAGATCATTTTGGTGGCCTCCTCTGGCCCCGCTCCAGCAGGTCCATGTCTCTGCTGTGCTGAGGACTCCAGAGCTGCCCCAGCACTGCA
>JAVSBS010003804.1:6524-23950 GCA_033124195.1 Coracias cyanogaster | reverse complement strand
GCATGGTTGCTTCAGCAAATGCATTTTTATCACATGAAAAATAAAGCAACTTAAGATAGGAGCACGAAACTGTCAGGAGTCTAAAAACCATTGAACTTGTCTAGAGCAGCCAGCTTCATATTTTTGTCTTTTGAAATCTACAGATGTGAGCGGGCTTTGCTTTGGCAGCAATTCTTTGCAGCTGACCGGGAAACTTGTAGATAAAGTTGTTGCTGTGAGGTATGTGAAGAAAAGCAGTAAAATGAATAATACTGGGTGAACATTGTCATATATGAAAAATGTGCTGTACTACCAAGGTATGGTGGTTCTTCACGTACAGTGGAGAGCAGGTTGCCAGAAGCTGTGATCATGCACACACTGTCAGACCGTGGTGGTAGTGGAGTGCCTTTCTTTCCAAGTGGAGGAACAGAAGGTGTTGACACCAATCCCACATATCTGACCCCTTTGGCCACAACCTCACCTACTGCTACTACCTGGTGATGCTTTGGGTGTAAAATTTGTCCTTGTTGCATTCCATACTTGAAGACAGCTTCTTACAAAACTCTTCTAAATCTTCACCAAACCTCCAAGTTGGCAGAATATACTTACCACTAGGATTTGGCTAGCACAGTGGTTCTAGTGAAAAATGCCATCCTGTCTTAAAGTTAAGAACAAGACCGAGATGTGTGTTCAACCCACCAGCACAGCTTGCTTTAACACCACCTTGGGGTTGCTGGGTACCCAGGAGGATAGAAAGAATCCCTTTATACATAAATATATACATACACATATTGTCTTCTGCTTTTGCTAGCTCTTTTGTTTTGACATAACTCTTTTGCCTTCAGAGAGGAGGACATCCTAATTTCGATGCTGAGATTGCTGGAGTACGAGCGAGCCACAGTGGATGCAGAAGGGGCCATTGGACTTGCAGCGTTGGTTGCAGGGAAGCTGCCTGAGCTGAAGGGTAAAAGGTATGGCAACTATTGCAGACAGGGAACTGTGACAAAAACATGGGGTTCAGTGTCTTGGTCTAAGGAAATGGAGAGAAGTGACTTGTTTCATGAGTGACAAAGCGGTTCCTGCCCCTGAACTGGAAATGGGCCTATCTGTGGCATCAACTTCAGGCTTAAAAGACCACTCACACGTCAGAAGACCATGCTGAACAAGACAGGTCAGCCTGGAGACCAGACAAATGTTGTAATTTTCCTGTATTCTCAAATGGTTAGGGGAAATGAAGTCACACACAGCTCCACGAGCCATGGTCACATCTGCCAGGAGCCGCTCTTGTCAACCTCTTGTGTTCTGTCATTCCATTTGTGGAAATTAACCCCATTTGTGGTGGGACAGGAGCTAAGCTGTCTTCTGCAGTCACTCAGTGACACCTATCTCCCAGCCCCAAGAACTCCTGCCCAGATAGTCAATGGGATTACCCTTGTGCTTAGCATTGAACATGTAGGTAAGTGCCTTCCTGCATCCGGGCTCAAGTACTCAGTACTTAAGCAGATCGAGCCTTGGCTCAGGACATAGTGTAGAATGTATTTAAACATACATGCACTCAAGACAAAATAAAATTTCGAGTGCACAGCATTGAACATTAAAATCCTGCTGAGGCAGTTCTTCAGAAGAGGCTGACAGAGTATATAAAGAGTAGCAACAAATTTCAATTCCATACAGCTAAAATAAAAGGGAAAATGCAAAGGTCTGAGTTTGAAGAGGTTGAGTGTGACTTTGCAGAGAGATTGTCACAGACTAACCTTGTGGCTCTTCACTTGCTCTTCAAACATTTCTGCACTCATTCTGGAGGGTTGAGATGGATTTAATTAATGGTAACAGAAAGCCTTGAACATTTATGTTATCTAATGATTAAGAGACTAAGACTCAGAACTTGCAACGAAAAATTATGTCACCTTTTTAAGATTTGAAAGAGAACTAGAATTCACCAGTTAATCGTCTCCACCAAAGCAAAAATCTCAAGGGAAGGAAAAGTGAGAACAAAGTTTTAGACCAACTAATGCAAGCCAGCTTCTGGGCTCTCACTGCCTGCTCACAACTGATACTAGAGCCAGGAGCCCTCTGACATGTAATACGTATTTATTGAAGTGCGGTTCTAGCAGATCTTAAGGTAATCCTGAAGACGGTGTCTGTGACTTGTGGTTCCTTTGTGCGTACAAGTGCTAATCAAAAATCCTCATTTCTCTCTGTTTTCAGAGTGGCAATTGTTATATGCAGTGGAAACTTGGAGTTACATTTGCTGCAACAGTGCATAGCTCGTGCCCTGACCCTTGATAACAGAGTGTGCAGATTTTCCCTTGTGCTTCCTGACTGCCCAGGAGATGTTTCAAAGCTACTGGAGATTTTGGCTCGGGAAGAAGCAAGGTAAATCAGACTAAGAGTAGGGAAATAAAACTACAGAATAGCACAATGATTATTTAAGATTTGGATATGTTTCCAAATGTTCTCTGAAGGCAAGTCTGGAACTAACTAATTAAAGCATTTTTTCCTTATTATATTTCAGAATATTATAGATGTGAGACCACCTTTGCAGCATAGAATAAGTGTCTAATACAGAAAGCAGCAAAGATAGCTACTGTTACTTACAGAAACTATTTTACAATGACAAAGAATTGCTGTGGTCTCTAATTTATTCTTTATTTGATCTAGAGTTTTGGATATCAAACAAGAACGCACATTTGTGACATCTGAACTCTTCACCGTTGAGGTAAGATGAGCAGCAATGTCAGCTTCTGTAGCACTACTAACCTCCATCAGTTTATTCTGTTTTCCTATAGCTATATATGACTATGTTGAATAGGTCCAATAGAATTTGCACAGTGATTTGGGAAGTAGGTATATAAATAATGCAGGACCTGTTTTACCTGCTATTGTGGCACCATAGGTGAAATACTTCGGCTGTTAGTATCGCAAACCTTCCTGACTTGCATGATGGGGTGCCAGAGGCAGTGAGCAAGCTGCAGCATCCGGTCAGAACTTGAAAAGCCAGCTGTGTAGGCTGGCTGTAATTATCCAAGATCAATTTGCCTTAAAGCAACGTGGAGAAAACCCTTACTCTTAACGAATCCTCATTTTTATCTAGGGCCTCAGTTTTGTACCTTAACACAAAGAGCATAGAGAAAAATGATTATTCCTTTATTGAGTATTTGATACCATAACACTGAGGAGCTATTATCAGCTAATAGCATCTCTTAAAAGGATCATCTGTCCCGTGGCTTATTTCAGCGGGTTTTGCAAAGGTGTGGTTGCACTAATTTCATGCCACAGCTGTCTGAGTCCAACCTGACTTAGTTTGTGAAATCACAGGTGGAAATCGAAATATGGAATCTTTGCTAAACAGGCTTATAACTGGAATTCAGTAATGCTATTGAGTAAGCAATCTCTTCCATTTTGGCATTTAAATCTAATTTCCCAGCTGGATGCAAAAACATGCTCAGTATTTTCACGTGCAGATATAAATAATAGGTTAGATTGAAGCCAAATGAAGGACTACAATGAAGTTTGCAGACATCTTTCAAAACATGGTATTATCAGTTTTCTCAAGTGTCTAGGAATAAAACTACATTTTTCTGCATTTTGACATAATGATAGGTCAACTTACTGGTTTAGGTAACTTGAAGATAACGTGATGCTGCATGGGGTAGGCAAATTCTTCTGATTCAGTGACTAAACTAGCTCTGAAAAACATTTTTACTGAAGGCTAACTTTAACAATCCCTGCAATCCTTCTGAAGTTTTCAATGAGATTTTTATGAAGCAAGGCTTGTGATTTTTATTAGTGCTACTAAGTAAATTAAACAAAATCCACTCTCCTAGTTTTTGGTGGAGAATGTTAGAACAATTGTTTCATGCCAGTGAGGCAATTTTATCAGAATCTGTACTAAATACAGACCCTGAATGAAGAAGTGCCATATGCTACTGTCTGCACTTAAAACAAAATGTATTTTCACTGACTGTCCACTTCAAGAATCAGACAGGGTTGTACTACAAGATGGTTGAAGGGAGGAATTTGCATCCTTTAATAATTAAATTGGATGTTGGATTTGCATGATAGCTTTTAATCAGCCCAGGAGAGGTTATTGGATCATTAGATGTGAAGTAAAAAGTAGTCATCCAGATTTATAGACATTAGTAACTTTGGAGGCAGCTCTATCTGGTGACACCTAGTGAATTGTGAAGCTTTTATTTGAAAGCTAAACCAAGAATAATCAAAAAGGGTAGAATATTGAACTTATCTTTAAGCATCAAAATGAATTTTCTCTAACCAGGTATATAAAAATGTACATATTTTCATAGTAAAGCTAATACACGTGGGAGAGGTTTTACTTTTTTCTTTGCTGCTTGTAAGGGCCAAAGCCCCATGTCAGCAAAGAATTCTAAGCATTTACTTCTAAAGCAGACCTGCAAATAACTTTGTATCATTTTTTATCACAGCACACTAAATCAAGCATGCATTTAAATCTAGATCAAGAACCAAAATTATTGTGTGTTGAATTGGAGGCAATAATAAGAAAGGCATTACAGCTATACCCACTGCAGTCTAACTTTAATACATGCTTTTGACTGTGGATACAGATGAAGTGATTGACAGAACAGAGCAGTAAGTGTAGTGGCTTATTTGAAACACTACATCAGTCCTGTCAAGATTGTCATCTCGGTATTTAATCATCCTTTTAGATTTACCCCTTAATTCCCAAAGAAGAGAGACTTGGATTCTAGTCAGGAAGACAGAGCTATTTTTTTCCTCTGTAGTGATGATCTAGAGATGCCTTGCTGGGTTAGTGTTTATTCATCTGGTGCACGATTGGAATGCTCTGTGGGAAGATCCTTATTGACAGTCTGATTGCATGGAGGAGTAAGGACTTTCTAAAATGAAGTTTTATGTTCAAACTATGCTTCTAGAAAAGTAACTTTTAGAACATTTTACTGGCAAAAATAAGTTTATATATATACATGCTAAAAAAATATTACGGCTACATTAGATTCAGGTGATTCTTGATGAAGTGCCTTTTGCAGTGGAATCAGCTGATCACATTATTTGGAACAATGTAAGAGTTTCTTTTGGATACTGCCTGCTCATACCTCCAGTTTAGTTTCTCTTTCGTTGTGGCTTACACTAGATTTCTGTCTTGCAGAGGACTACACCCTAATTCACTCTTATGTGAGCAGTTAGGAAATGGCTTCCAAAGTCCCAATATTGAAATAGGTAACTTCTAGCAAATCATACATATAACCAGTCTGGTAGGCTTCACATTTTACAGTTCTTAAAACAGGTTAGATAACCAGGAATATCCAGACAGAAATAAAGATCAAACCCAAAGAAAAAATAATCTAGTATCACCTCTAACTGAATATAGAGATCTAAAGGACTACCCAGTTTGTGGAAGCTACCACTTGCTTCTGTGAACTTTCCTTATTCTTTATCAGTAATATTCCTCACGTTTAATGTGTGCCAATTTATGGAAAAACTATCTTTGAGCTCATCAAGTTTCTAGAAAAGTATTCTCCTTGCCATTGAAACTGCAGCATAATCAGACCAGCAGGTACAGGAGGGTCCTGGAACAGAGCAGCAAGGGCCTGCAAGGTCTTGTGTTCAACCAGCTTTACAAAGAAGCAGCTGCAGTGGCAATTTTCCCTCTGACCTCAGTCCTGTTTGACATTATGGGGTTGCCTGATCTGTTCGCTTCAAACCTCTTGGGTTTTAAATAACTCAGAAGACACCAGTTGTAAAAATAATATCCTTCACATTGTTTATCCCTCTGACTGTGTAACATAATACTAATTCGTAAATAAAATGTTGCTTTTTCTTTACAATAACATTACACATTGTCCCAGAAGTGCTGGGTTTCCTGGCTCACTTTGTGTGGTGTAATACCTGTTTTCTCCATACAGTTTATTCATCTCAGGCCAGAACACTTTACATTATTTTAGTCTGCTCTGGTCAATTTGGGTAAATTCTATTGGGCTAACTTGCATTTTATAAAAAGCCAGAGGAGAGTATTTTGTATCAGAGTCCCCTGTTGCCAACATAATCCATATTATTGTCCTGTGAAGAGATTATAGATGAGCACACACCTGTCCAGCTACAAGAAGAATGCTATTATTGCTAAAGCATTTCCTGCATGACCTGGGCAAGGCACTGTTTCCATGCTTCAGTTCCTCATCTGCAAAATGGAGATCTTTGGAGTGGGAAGGTTGACAATACATTTCTTCTGAGGCTTTGCAAATGAATCTGATCATTTTCTTTAATGATGTTCCACAGCAGACTGACCTGGTACAGAATAGCTTGTCCTAGTTGTAGCAATAAGAACCTGAGTCTGGGGAGGGGTTGGCTGGGTTATTATCTGATTTAGGTAGTGTTACAGTAACTTGTTCATGCTTATGCTTGCTGACTTGAATGCTTGAGTATGCCAAAAGATAAGGGCTCAGGCTGCACAACCAGGTGACAGCTGTGGCAGCTGTTTCATTCTTTCTCAAGCATTGCATTGCACTGAAGTTGGGGACTATCTGGCAGCTGATCCCCAAACCATAAACTGAAGTGCTGTTGCCAAATAATCTGTAATGTGCAGTAACATACATTGGGTGTTTACTGAATAATTCAGAAAATTGCCCAGTTGGGTTTTTTTAATAGAAATGAAAAGCCTTGCTTTATTTATAAAACTGAAACCAACGTATATAAACGAAGTTTTCATTTCTAACCCCAGTGATCTTTGTGCAAACAAAAGTATACTGTTGCTGAGCATGGTGTGTCATGATTATTAAACTTATGTGAGTCCTCTGAGACCAACAGCTTTGAAGATGATGACAAATATGGTTTCTAGGGTTAAAGAAGTAGGATACAAAGGTTCTCTGGATGAGTGAGGGACATTAGGAATTGCACTAGCTGGTTACGGTCTATCTTTACATGGAGCCTGGAAAAGCACAGAAGACTGAAATCTTTTGAGCAATGCTACTCATATTTTCTCTTCTCTCTAGCACTGTCTCAGCACGTCCACCCAATATCTTTGTTTGCATACACAGCCTACAGATATCAGGCATGCAGGAGGTGAGAGGCATGCTGAATTAATTTTTACTATCTAGGAAAATATGATCTAAAAGGAAAAGTGCCTACATGTGAGACAGAGGTGCCCACTCTGTTGCCCAAATTATTCAGCACAGAACTTTGCAAATTTCCTCCTATTGTGAAGTTTTTGAACTTTCCTTTCTTTGAAATTGAATTAATTCCTGTGAATACTTTAATTTATGCATCTGGATTTTGATGTTGTACAAAGTAATAACTTGTGATCTATTTTTTTCCTTTATCTTTTTAAAAGCCTTTATCCTCCTCCCTCAAATATTTCTATTTATTAAATAAAACTCACAAGACATCAATATTCAGTGAAGACTGTTCTGTCTTCTATTACTTGTAGGCCTGCAATAAAAAAAGCCTAACAGGCTAACTAAACTCTTAGGCTGGAATCAGTCTTTAGATTACCTGCTGCATAGAGCAGAACTTTCAATGCAGTAAAAGATGCATCCGGCTGGTTATTTCAATGGTCTTATAGGACTAGATAATTTCAAAAATTTTTATTATTTTTTAATCCAGCAAGGCTATAATATGCAGGAGAGAAACTCATAAAAAGTACTCTGTTGTTGTCTTTCGGATTTTTTTTTTATAAACAGAAAATATAGGTTTATGGTGCAAACATGGTTCTGCAGTCAATGAGAGCTCTGCTGGATCAAAAAGACTATGTCTAGTACTGAGGGCTTGTGGGTTTGAAACAAATTTGAAGTAAAATTTTCTTCAGTTGTCGTGGGTTATCTTGCCTGCAGTATAAGAAATATCAGGCAATATGTTTTCTCATTTGTTCTTAAATAAGATCAATTTGGAGCACTTTTAGTTCATCAGTAGGTATGCAGGCTTCTGTAGCTAGTAGTACCTAGGTTCATCAGATAAATATAATCCTCAAATACCTCCTCATGAATATGAGGATTGCCCTGTTGGACACTCAAGAAAATCATGCTTCCCCGGTGAAGCAAATAAGGAAGAGGAGTTCTGTGAAGGTAAAACTGCAGTGTAAATTGGCTTAATCTGAGCAAGAAAGCAAATTCTTGCCTGCATTGCTGTTTAGATCAGTAGCTGCTCGAAGTCTAGTGTGATTCTCTGTTGGCTCCTGTTGTGAACAAAGGTTTTCTCTTCCTCTATTTGACAAGTGTGAAGAATAAGGTAAATCTCTGGAGTTGTTATTATTGCTGCTGCTGTTCTTATTACTTTTATAATAAACTACAGCATATTAATGGCCATATAATATGTTGGATGCTATGCATGTACAGAACAAAAACATTTATCCAAACTGTTTACAAGCTCTCTGGCTCCAATCTCTCCAACTTTGTCTGGCTTCAATCACTAGCAGAAAGAAAAGGGCAGAGAGGAGGATGGGAGGATAGTTAGCTCTGTAAATCAAAATGCTTTCCCACCCTTGCTCCCAGGGTAGAGCAACAGCTTGCTGTCAAACATTCAGAGCTGGACCTGGCAAATCCCACCTGATTCTAAGTGCAGTAATTGATTTGCTCAGGACAAACATGCATGATTTCTGTGGAAGGGGAAAAAGGTTGCATTTTTAAATTACAGACTCCGTGAGAGATGAGTGTGTGATCTTGAAGGTACGACTGCAAAGCTTTAGGGATTTTTATAGGAACCAGAGAATAGATGATGGATATTTGGTACTTTAGTGCCTAGATATCCTTTAGAGGTTTGTGTTCTCTCCTCTTCCCTCATTATTAACTGTTTTCTATGACTGTTTTCTCTTGAGACTAAACCCCGCTTTTTCAGAGGAGAAAGCAATTAGCATCTGGATTCCAAAGAACCTAACAAGAATAGAACTATGTTCAGGTTAAGAGGTGAAGCATTACGGAAACAGATCAGAAATGCGGCTTATTTCATGATGTGGCCTGTATCAAAAATGGCGTGACCAGCAGGAGTAGGGAGGTGATTGTGCCCCTGTACTCGGCACTCGTGAGACTACATCTTGAGTACTCTGTCCAGTTTTAGGTGCCACAGTATAAGAAGGACATTGAGGTGCTGGAGTGGGTGCAGAGAAGGGCAATGAAGCTGGTGAGGGGTCTGGAAAGCATGCCTTATGAGGAGCACCTGAGGGAGCTGGGATTGTCAATGATGCAGTAGAGATGTTTATAGAAAAGAGGGATTAAAGGGGAATTGAGAAAATGACATTGAAGTTGTTGTCTTCAATGGCTGCATGACAAGATTGTCCATAATACTTGTGAGGGCAAGTGAAGAATAAAAAGAAAACTGTCGAGATGAGGTTTGCCTGGGCTTTGTTTCATTTAGCAGCAGAACAACCATAACAGAAAACTAGAAGTGGATTAATGAGCAAGTGAAAAATCAGAGTAAAACAAGAAGGTGTGTGAGTAAATGAAACCAGCCAGAATACTGCAGAGCTGATAGAGGACTGGGAGATAACCCCATGAGAGAGAAGAGGGGAATAATATAAAAAGGGAACAAACACTGCCTAAAAAAATCAGGAAATAGGGTGAGGTAAGAGTCAGAGATGAGTGAGGTGGCAGCTGCACCACATATATACCCCAGGGAATGGAAAACAGAACTGCTAACAGATTACTTCAGGGAGGCCAACAGTAGACAAGTACTTGCCCAGAAGCCAGCAGAGAATCTGTCTATCTTCTTCCAAGTTAGAAGACAATAAAAAGTAGGGTTGTTGGAAGGCTTTAAGACCATGCAGAAGGGCTGGAAGATTCCCAGATGTCTGCAATGTCAGTTTTCTTACCTGCATAGATAGGGAATGCAAGGTCCAGAGTTGTTATATTGAACTGATCATTTTGTTTTTACGAGCGTGTTGCAGGATTTTGTTGGAAATGCCTTTGTCTGAGATTGCTGTCAGGAATGTTCCTAATTCTTTTCGCAGGTCACCTGCACCATGGAGACCAGAGACAAGATCCACACAGCCCAGCTGAGGAATGCACTCCTGGAACGGTACCCCACAGCCGCCTGGACAGAGCGGTGATGGGCACAGCACAAGGGAAAGGGCCCAGGTCCTCTGACAAGTATTGTAAAGAGCCCTAATCTTGAGGCATTCAGAAAAATATTATCTTTCAAAGCTGAACAGATATTGAATAGTCTCAGGATATTTATTTCCTGCTGCTCAAAATGTAGAGAATGTCCTTGGGCATAAAGTTAAACTCAAAACTTTAGCTTAGGTAAGGGAAACTTCTAGTCTCTGCTGGTGTTGGAATTCAGCAATTCATTATCAGCTGACTGTCTGGATTTTGGCTAGTGTGTAGAATCCAACGGTGTTCAATAAATAAACAGGAGTTTTTCTTTACATCTGAACATAGGTGTCTCAACGTTCTTCTGCTTTTGACACCCATAGATAAACTAATGCTTCTCCTACTGGACTTTGCCATACTAGTAGTATAGTAATTTTCCATTTCCAAGCCAGAAGCAGTTCTCCATTTGCTGAATCTGCTTCAGGAGGTAGATACATGTGTGTGGGTTTGAACACACTTCTGTTCTGGTCATTGCTATAGTGTGAGGAAAAATTGTGCTAATAAAATGCAATTTAGACAAAACCAAAAAATCCCTTGGAAGATAAAAGCCAATAATTTTTGGCTTTTTTTTTTCCCAAGGGAAAATTATCCTATTTATAAAGTAAAGTTCAAAAAGGTGTTGCGGCAATACAAAACTGCAATGTATTCTGAATATAATTAGACCTCCTATGCAGAGCACAAACAATTTTTTTCCTCTGCTTTTGAGGACTCTGTATGAAAATAGCATATAAAATGGCCTGTGTTTCTTTATAAAAAGGACTCTCTCCACCCATGTGGATTTTGTAATCAGCATTCCACTGATCATCTTAGTCTGTCTGAAATAGACTCTATCCATCTCACCTGACAGATTAAGTACACTGCTAGGAGTGAAATATATTTAAAGACTACATGCTAATAGCCAAAGACAGTGCTGGGAAAAGAGGAAGCCTAAGTCTTAGGCACATGGCTAATGCAATTAACAAAGAACACATTGACCTAAATACTATTTTCATCACTACAGGCAGAGACCAACTAATAAGGTAACAGAGTGGGATGGCAAGAAATGTAAGATAAATTCAGGCCCAGTTCCGAGCGTGCATACAACAGTCATCTTTCTATGTGGGCAAAATGCAATTTAAGGTCAGCTGCAATGCACCCAATATATACCATTCCACTTGGTTAAAATTAACCAGAATTGACCCAAATGTTGAGTGCAGGTATTTTAATGAGAGGTCTTAATCCTGCCTGTAGCATATCAAATGGATGTTTGAGTATATAAAATAAATATGATGTATTTAGCAGTGCCCCAGCAGAGCCCAGCTGAAAATCCAGTAAAGATCAGGGTGGGCATCTCCACGGGACATGTGGGATCAAATCATTGCAGTTCCCACATGCACAGCTGGCTAAGCTGTTGCTATGTGTCCATAAAAACCAGCTTTTACTATAGTTTTTTGGGGAAAAAGATGCTGCAAGCCCATAGTGACACTTCTTTGTTGTCATACTACAATTTATACTTCAAGCTTTCATCTGTAGTCCTCCCCTGCAGTGAGAAATGGGCTTGCTAGCACCTTTCCTTTCCTGGTTCTGTGGTGGGAAACTTTTGTCTCTAAAGCATAATCAGGCCATTTCTGCTTTCTCTGCCCTTTCTTAACTCTAGTCTACCTTTAGGCTAGGAAGGATATCATCTAGGGAGTTAGAGCAGCCTAAGCAGAGAGTCCCTATGGACTAAAGAATGAACTGCATACCTGATCTTAGGCATATTTCATCGTATTATATCTACTACTTATGGATATCCAGCTATATCTATAACTCAGCTTGTGCCTGCAAGGTGGGATGAAGAGGGTAGCATTCTGTCTTTGCAGTATTTTTTCCTGAGAAATAGTCTGTTCATTTCTTTTTATTGGAGCTCATGAATGAGCAGGAGTAGAGATGAGACTCTCACAAATTATGGACAAGTAATATAAGTTCACTAATTTGGTCTATTTTTGGAAGGACCGTGTTTATTTGCACATGGAACTAAAAATTACTGATGCCTCAATGGTTAGTTTCTTTCCCTTCTTGCCATCCTGAATGATGGGTATAAGGCTTGGTCTCCAGCCTTTTTGTCCTGTAAATCACAGCCTGTAAGGCACAGTTCTTTTCTTCACAGTCAGAGGAGTTTAAGATATCTATATAGAACTATGTGATGCCAGACTACACATTGCATACATACTACTTGCATTTAGACAAACAACAAACCGTATCATCAAAGAGCAGATTTTGGGATGTAAAACCACTATAAATAAAGGTCTATTTATCCTCTCATTTCTTTTGGCAAAACTGTCAGGAAATTTTGAGGATGTCTCAGGTATCTACGTGAGAAGAAAATGAGATTTTATAACCAATGTTCTCAGTAGTGGCCAACAGTTTCTGCTGTTTGAGCCCATTGTCTATTTTTTGCTCAGAAAATGCTCAGAGTATTAACATCTGATCGGTGGAAACTGCATTTAACAAGTCTTCACAAGACTGGGGCACTGGTAGGAGATAGAGTAACCAAAAATCAATGCACTGAAAATCATTGTATGCTTTTGAAAACGTACTTTGGGGGGAAAAAAGGAAAAAAAAATTTAAAAGGAAAGTTATGTCAATAAGATACTTAAAATATAAAACTTCATATATGCAGTTTGATTTTATTTTTATTGCATTAAGTGTAAACATAAACTGTAAATCACTGTTCGTTGGCAAACACTTTGCATGTGAATATTATGATACCGGTGTTGATTTCTGTTCTATACTGCCTTTATGTGATACCATTGGCTTTAAAGCTAGAATGAAATACTTCCAAGTGAAAAAAAAAAATCAAAATCAAACATTTAAAAGAATATATGTAATTGGAAAGAATAATGAAATACCTGTACTGCTCACCTACTTGCATTATGAATTATAATAAGACTATGGCATTTCAAAGATCTAATAATGTGGTTTGAAACATTTCATTTAAAGAAGTATTTTTATACAGAATGTTCTTATATACCTTAAAAAAAAGTAACTTCAATGATTATTTTAAAATGTCACAAATTAAATCAGCAAATGTAAATCTAAGCATTGTATTTATTTGAAAAATAATTAAAATTATGCTATGCCACCTCAGCAGTGAAAGATCTGTCATTCTTCATATAGTACTGAACACAGCCTTTCATTACAAATTCAGAGTTCATTTTTTTTCCTTTCTATGTCATTGATATTAATACAAAGTCCATGTCACCCATGCACAGGGAGCTCTGGGCTGTCAGGGAGGGGAGCACATCTGGGCAGGACTGCTGCTCTTGCCCTGAGGAGTGGATGGGAGACTGCCAGACTGCTCAGCAGCATGGCTGGGTAAGCATCTCTCCTTGCTGGATTGGAAAGAGATTCCATTTCAGATACTGGGCCGGATGCAAATGCTGCCTTGCTTGTACCAGGCTGTGTTCCTGGGCAAGGTGTAGAGTCTGGGTGCAGAGGTAATCCGGGCAGGGCTTTTGTGGGTGGTTGAAGTCCATGCTATCTGGTCAATCAGATGTCAGAGATACTCATCACAAATATCATAAACTTTGATAAACCAGTCCTTCAATTTCAGGGTGCGGCAGACCACCTGCTAACATGCATGTTCTTGTCTCCAGTGGAAGAGGATGCTTTGACCCAGGTATTTCTGCTAAAACTAAGCTACTTAACTTTGGGAGCAGTCCTATGAATACAAGCTTTGTCAGGGACACAGAACAGCATCTTCCAAGGACAGAGGCAAACAAGGTGTATAATTGAAACAAAACATCTTCCCACATTTATTCCTTAATTTCTCTAGCCAGGTCCTGTTAGTTCTGGATTGATATCTAAAGCTCCACACTTTCACATAGCATCAAGAAAACTTCATCTCCCCATGCAAGTGGTGTGTACTCACAAGCAGCACCTTGCCATCGAGCCTACTACTTTTGTAATATTTAGAAACATGTGTTCCTCCTTTCAACCCCAAAATACAGCAGGTGTGTTTGACATACTATATCAACCTTTTGCTAGATCCAGACCTAGGCATGTGGTTCAGTGACTGGAAAAGGCAACTACAAGACTCCCAGATTAGGCTGTAATTCCTGCCAGTCATTTGATAGCCTTGGTCCTCCTGTCACCTTCTTTGTTATTTGTTTAACAGTAAGCAGTCTGCCATGCATAGGATATTGAAGTTTGCAGAGTTTCCTTCTATTACAAAACTTCGCTTCCATGTGCTACAAATTTTTGCTGCATCCCCATGGAAGGAGAATCCTGCTGAATGTCGTGCCCTCTTGAGCTGATAAGTTTCCCATTGTTCAAAATGGGAATTTATTTTAAATAAAGCTGCAGCAAAAATTGGTGGCTGTGGTTGGAAATTAAGAAGTAATTAAATAATGATCAAATGTAACAAGGTCCCTAAACCCATACAGCCTGTCTCTCTGAACAGAGCAGAGCCAGATCAACCACACCTGAGTGCATCCACAGAAAGGTTGTGAGGGGCTTGCCCCGCCCCTAGTGGGGAAGGGTGTGTTGGTGAGAGGGTTCAGCTGGCCTGCTGGTGGTGTCTGAAAGCTCTTCTAGATACAGGTAATTTTATTTGCTTTTTTTTTTGACTGTGAACTTTTTAATCTTTCAGGCTTCTGAAATCTGTAGAAAAGCGTGTTTGTGCGTGGTTTTTCTTTTGATAAAGAATCTAGAGTGTCTTTAAGAGGAGAATTTAACTTGTGTGGTTTCTAAACTTGGTAAATCAGTCTCCTTGTCTGTTCCTTCAAGAGGCACCTAAGAGATTTGGTTTTGAGAGAACAGTCTCAAAGAACGCTGAAATATGATACAGTGACATTCCTTATACCCTTTACTCCTCTCCCCTTCTCCTTCCCCATCATGCAGGTACTGTAGTTATGCTTGGAGTTTCAGGGGCTTTGTAAAGCCTAATACAACATGTGGCTTGTGCCATATTACTACCTCTTCTCTGAAGAGCAACTGTAAAGGAAATTTTGAGGTGGTTTTTTTTTTTATTTTGCTTCAACAAACCACGACAATTTCTTGAGCTGTTCGTGCAGGCCTTGCTTACAGGCACCAGTCTGAATAAACATGCTGTTGCTAAGATAAACTGAATGTACAGGCTTTTGGCCATATGCCAAAAGTTTTCATTAGGTCCTTAAATAAGTGGAGTAATTAAAAAGCCCTTCAGAAAAATCTCTTTATTTTGTATGTGGAGATCACCTGCTGTGAGGCAGGGGAATAAAAATGAACAAGCTTGTAATTAACAAGCAAAAAAGCAAAGGATTTTTAAAATTCCGTAGCCTTGTAAATAGTGAAGTGAGACTGACAGCCTCATTAATGAAGGTTCATTTACAACAGTACTGTAATTCAAAAATGTGAATTGATGTTCCCCTCTCTTTATTCAAGCATGAGGTATAAATACAGAAGGAACACATAATTCAGAATCTCTCATTTGACAAAACATTTAATGCATTAGTTACTTTTTTCTTTGCAAAGGGCATTTGCCTGGAAGCTTTAAAATTAGTGAGCAAGAAGTTGCTATCTGTAAGATGTTCCTCTAAAGGCTATGGCATTTGTGTGGAAGGTCTGAGATTTCTGCCCTCCCTACACCAGAGGTAGTGCCAGAATGCCCACAAGCAGCAGACTGTAGGACCTCAAAGACCTTGTCTATGGTGGTCAAACTTACTGCAGACTGTGTGACAGTGTTCAATGAGGCCATTCCCTCAGCTTTAACCGGACTCTATTGCCATTTAGGAAACGAGCGGTCCAGCTCCAGGGCAAATTAAATGTCTTTGATGAACCAGCACTGGAGTATTTCTAAAGGCTGGCCCAGCTGACTCGTGTTGTTTTTAGAAAAATCTAGGTCAGCATGAAAGAGTGGCAAAGCAACACAATGGATTGTGATTCTGAGAGATTTTTCATTGTTCCCTTGCAAAAATGATCTACAGCCCTTAAGGCTTTAGAAATAGTTCTTGGAAACAGATGAGAGACATCTCTGCTTCTCCTCAGGCTCAGCAATGTTTCTGAGCTGAGGCTGAATTTCCTGACCCAGCTTCTCGTCAACAGACCTTGATTTCAGCAGTGATTTGCCAAACATGCTGATCTGGATTACTTGCCTTGCTTTAAGAAGTAAATTACACTAATTTCCATATATTCTATATATGACGACTTAAAGGTGAAAATGGATCTGGGTAGTTCCTTGTTTTTTTCGTGCAACAAAGCTACCAAGCAACCACAGCATAAAAGCACTGTTGTGAGCTATGTGGTTACTTGTGGCTTGTATTAAATTATTTATTTTGTTCACCAATGCATGTCAAATATATAATGCCTTATTTTTATATAAGCCTACAAAACCCAGGTACTGTTGTTTTAAACTTTCTCGGCATCTACATCACGTTATTAGCACAAAGCTTACCCAGTTTTGCACATAGGCTTTCATGGTAAGGTGAGGTATTTTCTTACGTTTTCAATTTGAAATGGATGGCTAAATGGTATTTATTTCTCTCTAGTGCTGCGAACAGCCTAGTTGGCAGAAATATCCATCTTGAAAAACCTTTCCTAATGCCAGTTTTGCTTTCTTGGTGATTTACCTTCTTATTTAGTGGCGTACTTTAATAGTAAAAGCTCTTCTGTAAGTTTCACTTGGTTTTCCTTTTGGTAGGAAGTAATATTTCGAAACTTGTTTTTGTTTCAGTGAAGTACTAACATTTGCAAGTGTTTTCTTTTGGCAGGCCAGGTGGGTTGGTTGTTGATGGGGGAGATGGTTTGACACTCAGCTTGACCTTTGAGCTGCTGTAAGAATTTCTGTTGCTCTCTCCTTCTGTTGTGTAAAGGGTATTTTGAGTGCTGTGGAAAGAACTGCTCTATGCGATTAAGAGTAATCCTTTATGGTTGCTGTTAGGATAGCCTGGAGAAATGCTTACGCCTGGTGTAACTTGCACTGTTTCCGATGAGCCTGTTCCTAGCCAGGAATGTGTATCTCTTTATGGGCTTAGTGAGTTGCTGACCTAGATTGATGCTTCTGCAGGCTTTTTTAACTAATAACTTCGTAAAGAATTATAGTATGTTTATCCTTCTGCAATGTTAGGGACACTGCAAGCAAATATTCAGAAATGGTATTTCAATGTTATTTTGAATCTTGTCATTCTGTGAGTTTCTTTCTTATCCTCAAGACTATTTTACATGAAAAGCTAGTCAGTGTTGCTCATCTTGTGCTTCTCAAATTTTGAGTTGGGCCTTCATGGGCTTCAAAAACATTAGAAAACAGGCATCTCTGCTGCTTACAGCTCTGGGACAGAGGCTGAGAATAAATGGAATCATAGAATCATTTAGGTTGGAAAAGACCTCTAGGATCATCTAGTCCAACCTTCATCCCAACATCTCCCTGACCCCTAG
>JAVSBS010003801.1:0-45316 GCA_033124195.1 Coracias cyanogaster | reverse complement strand
AGGGGGGTTGGACTAGATGGCCTTTAGAGGTCCCTTCCAACCCAACACATTCTATGATTCTATGATTCTATGATTCTATGAATGAAGGCTGTTTTCCAGGCGTGGGTGATATAATTCAGTGAGCTGGAGGCAGAAATGCAGAATGTTCCCTCCTGACCAATGCTCCCACACAGGACATAATGTATTGAGTGCTTGCTCTCTTCCAGGCAGGCCAGGTCCTTGTGCTCCTGCCAAAAGGACAGCTTGAAACCAGATGCGTGAACCACAGCTAGCACCTGGCTCATACCAGTGGCATAAACACCCACAGGTGCTGACACAGGTTAGGAGCCTATATAGAAATGATGCTCCTAGACATCTTTATGGACCTGGATCTTGTTTCCAGAACAAAAATCACGTAACAGATGTGAGGGGAACCAAGGATCATTAGATTTCCATAGCCTCAGAACCATTCACCCACTACTTCTTACACCTACTGTCCATTCACCTGTAAGAAGCAGTTACCCACCTGTGACCTATACATCTCAAGAGTTCAAAAAGTTCCCATTCCCATATTCCACCAGTATGTCACAGGTCTACGTCACCACTCATGTTTGGAAGAGAAGATGTGCAACACCATGAAGGAGCCAGGTGTCCCACTCTTACCCTGTCCAGCTTCATGTCCCATCTCAATGAGATGTCCACCTCCACAACTTTCAACACTTCTACATGTGGCCAGCTCCATCTCACAAGGCTGCTGAAGGGAAAAGCACAAGCTTTTTCCATGGGAAGTCAGAGATTGTGAGAAAACAAAGTCCAGACAGGAGAGGGATGATAAGAAAAACCTAGATGGGATCTGCCACATTCTTGGTCCTTGACCCAGAGGAGTGACAAAGTGACCCACTGCCACTCGTCCAGTCCTACAGACGGGGGTTGGGTTGGCCTTTAGCTTCTCTATGGGGCTAATTTGACTTCCTATTCCTAAGATGGTCAAGGTCCCACTCTGCTGCTGGTACAGGGTTCACAGATCACTCAGTCATCCACAAGCTGCTCTGGGCCAGTAGCTCATCAGCTGTCCAGGGTCACCACCTACGACTGTGATTCCTTGGTGCCAACACTAGCAAGCAGGGCTCAGCTCAAGAAACTTTGATATTTCTTAGTCCTTAAGCACCTGAACAGCCATGAATTCAGCACCCTGGATCTTCATATAGAACCAGAGGAGATGTCCATTTCCCTCTGAGACTGACTTGTCCCATGCTTGGACAGGTCTGACCTTGGGAAAAAGCCATCTACAAGGCTAACCAAAAGGAAAAAAAAAATCACTTGTGGTTCCCTCTATCTCAATAAAGAAGCAAGACAACTTCCTACTGTGTGTTATTGGGGAACCATGAGCATTCATGAGACCTCAGGGGAAATCCTAGCCATTGTAGCCAGGTGGAGATGGGGAGTAGCTCTTCTATGGGACTTCTTTTGGTGTGTAAGCAACTATTTGGTGTGAGGAAACACACTTTTTAGTTGGGCTTGCTCTCGGTGATTCCCAGTAGAAGAACTGTAGGAAGACACGTGGTGGCAGGAACCTGGAGGTGGAAGTAGATTGCTCCATTTTAGGGGGTTTGGGGCAATTTTGACAGGATGGATCCCTGGGCATGGCACTGATTGTAGGTGAGGGCTGAGAAAAGAGATTTCCCCTCTTCTTCAGAGATATTATATAGTGTCTATGACCCAAGTTACATTTTAGCAAAAAAGGACCCATCACCACGGGGCAGAGGGACAAAGCTGGGACAGGAGACACTTGTCACAAACCCCCCACCAGTTCTGGTACCACTAGAGTAGGGAGAAGGACAAAAGCTGTTAAACCAAACTACTGCAATACCCGTGCAGCCCAGCAGTACAATTCCCAACTCCAGCAGGCAGTAAATTACTTAATAATTTAATACTGTGTTCTACAGTAGAGGTAAATATGTTTTGGTGGAGGAGTGGAGGTAAATACATTTCAGTGGTGGAGTACATGCGATGTGTACTGAGGTTATCAACTCGAAGCAGAAGCCAGAAGGGCACTTTCATAACACGTGGTGAGAACAGTCACAGGGATGTGATCATTCCTGCAGATCCGGGGTCGGCTTTGTCAGTGCTTCGCAGGGAACCCAGGAAGGCGCCAGCGATGTTTTCAGTTCTGTCTGCAGGGCTGGGATTTGTTCAGCTGAACAAGTTTTAATGTGATGTTTTCCGAGGCAATAGCTGTGGAAGCCCAAAGTGCCACTATTGCAAAACTCCTGTCCAAGTGGAGGCACATTTTAAATAAGCAATAAAGATGCAAGAGCAGGTCAGTACTGAATAGCAATTCCACTGAAAGATCACAAAGCCATGACCAGGCACAACCCAATATTTTATGCACGTTGAAGTAACTGGAAATTTGCCTTGTATTTGTTCCTCATCTCATTAAATGACCTGCTGCTACGAGGACACATGGGGTTATTTTTTGATGTGGCTAGCACTCTGCACAATTTCTTGGCTGGGTTTCACAGTGTGCCAGTAAACAGTTACCTGGTTGTTTACTGGAAAAGCAAGGAGTTCAGACCTCCTTTAGAAGATGATTTAATCTTCTTACGCATTGTTTTCCCTTTGGATAAGCAGATCAGCAGCCAAGGCTTGAGCCGGCAACAGGGTCTGCTGTTGCCTTACCTTCCACCTCGACCAGCACTGGTATGCAGGAGCAAGGAAACCAAGGAGTGCACACACATGGCTGAGTCTCTGCAGCTTTAGCCTATTTCCTCATGCCTGATGTGCACATGCCGTATTAGCAAAATGTAAAAGTTTGACTCAGCTTGGCTTGCACTGAACATGAGTTGGAGCCCTAGCAAGTAAACAAACCCATAAGTCATTCTCCAGCTGAGCTGCCAAGAGGCTCTTCAATACCCGGGCAGAATTCAATGGGTGCCACAGTGCCAGACTGCATCCGCAGCCTGCCGCTAATAAGGAGAAATCATCGCAGTTGAGCTCTGCTTTGGTTCATCTCCGTGTACATGGAGAGCTAATCCTGCAGACTAATTCTCAGCTAGCCCAGTGGCAGGAGAAAGAAAGGGAAGGTTGTTTCAGAAAAAGCAGCACAACTTGGCCTTGCTCAGCCTGCGGTTGCTCATGAGGCAGAATTGCACCATCTCACCATCACCACAACGGTTACACCAGCAACACTGACATGCCATGTGATGTTCAACATATTTCAAGAAGCAGCTGGTACTTCCATTGTGTCCCCAAAATTGACTTTTACTGTGCTTGTGCTGAGTACTGTGTTGTGCTGAGCCGAGTCATTGTCCTCTGGGTAAGCACAGAAGTCAACCATTGGTTACTAGTTAATAACTAAAAAATTGGCCTTTCTCAGCTGGGCAGCATTTTTCCTGTGCAAAGATAAGAGGAATCAGGTCTGTGTAAGAAGTGAAATCCCAAACTAGGAGGGTGTTTTTCCCCATTTCTAAGCTGGCTCTGACCCACCACCATTTTCTGGCTTAGTCCCTATGTGTCCCCCGTGAAAGCTGAGTGAAGGCAGCTGCCTTCACCTCTGCTGGGGCATCACAGGTAATGCAGCTGCCATCACACCTTGCCTGGGAGCTGCAGGAGTCAATACAGTTAGGCAAATGCGGTTTTTTTGTGAGTGTTTTATCCATACTTGCTGTCCTGCACATCACGTGTGTGCTGCTTGTGTGTCCCACAAATGGGGCATATCCAGTATGTAACACCACTCGCAGCAAGAACAGGGACAGAAGGACAATGGGGTCTAGAAAGCATGATGGTGAAGAAAAGAAAAATATGAAGAAACTATTAAAGAAAATAAACGATGAAATTATGAAATAACCTATTATGTCTTAAGAGAACATTTGTAGAAAGCTTCAGCAGAACTCAGCAAGATGATGGGATGTTTCCCTCTGGGTTCATTAACCACTAATAGGATTTATGAGAAGAATTTGTCACACTCTTAGGAGTATTTAGAAAAATCAAAAAATAATCTGGAAAGAATCTTATACCCGATAAACATCTGTCCTTTCTAATGAACATTTTGTGCTTGTTAAGAGCAGTGGAAGTAAAAGGAGCCAAGTGGAAGTTGGGTAGGGTCCAGTTTGAGATGAAGCCCCTGAGGTGTGTAAAGACCAGGAATCCTTGGCTCATACAGGTATTTAGGGCTGTATGAGGTGCCCTGAGTATCTGTCCTGGCCTCCAGACACCACTCAGTGGCAGCTGATGTCCCACATGTTGCACCTGGAGACCGTATCTATTATCTCCAATGCCCGTGAACACCTCAATGATGTCTAAGACCTTCACTGAAGCAAAGCAATGGACCTTCCATGGCTTTTTGGTATGGGTGCTGCAAATGATGGGCCAAGCTGAAGGGCAAGAAAGGTGACATCCTGTTGCAGGGGGTGCCACAACCTGAATGGACAAAAATCCTCCACTATAGCAGGGACAGTCCAAAATGGCTGCTTGGGAGCCAGGAGACACTTGCCTTTGCTTGAGGAGAGAAATGCCAGGCAATGACCTACCCAAAAGCAACTGTGCCACCAAAGCCAGGACTGGGGACACCGAGGCAATTTCTGTTGCACCCCTGACTCCCCTCAGAGCTAAGCTTCTCAAGACCTTCTTCATTTCTTCTGGGCTTTAGGAGTCGTAAATGCAAACCAGTAAGTACTGCCCGAGGTATTTTGAATGCCCTGAGCAAAACCACCCTGATAATCCTCGGCTTTCAACACAAGGTGGCAGGCTGTCCCCAAGATAGGGAGCAGCCAAGGCAGATGAAGTGGCCAGAAACAGTCCTTTGTCACCACAGAAAGGAAAATGCTGCTCCTTCTTGTCACCTCTTACAGGAGGGAGGAAGGGCACAAGGTTTCTGTGGGACTTGTAGTGACTAAAGGAGAGTCATATGCGGTGAGTGAAGGCTCATTGCTGTGAAAGGCTTCCTCTGAGCCTGAGCTTGCATCAAAAACAACCTATCAGCCTGGGAGGAGAGTGGCTGAGGGGTGCCTGCAGTCTGGTTGTGGTGATGATGGGATGCTGCTGTGGATGCATCTCCCCTGCCTGGAAGTTAGGTACTGACAGCACCCTCAATGCATCCCCTTTAGTGGTTTGGTTACTAGGACTTGTGGGTAGACAGTAGATGGCATAGCTGAGGGCTGTTTCCCATGATTTGGACCTTCCTCACCCATACGGACTTGTCTGGTGACCACCAGGCTGTGTCTAAGCCTGGTTACCTCACTAGACTTGACCTTGACCCTGACCTACAGGCTGACTTTGCAGCTTGACCTCAGATCTGCCTCATCACTTCAACTTGCCTGAGGACCTGAACTCTTAATTGAATCACCATCTCCAGACCTGCAGCAAACCTTCCTGAGACATTTTGGTAGCAGAGATATGAGAGCTAGGGAGGTGCCTTTGGAGGCCTCTGGACAGTGCAGACATAGCTCTGTCCCAGCTGCCCAGGATTACCCCAGAAATTCACATCCCTATAGGTGGGGGTTGCTGCTGGGGGCATCTATCTGGTCCTCACCATTCGCTAATGGAGGAATGCAGCACCCACATGGACTACAGAGCTCCCTATGAAGCAGAAGCTTTCCCATGGCTCATGGGGCTCACTGCCCTTAAGTTATCACAGGGCAACTTATAGTATATTGCAAAGAGTGACTAAGCTTGGTGGAATCATGGAAAGAGCAATCTAATCCACCAAGTCTCACATCTATGGTAGGTTCTGGCACTAGGTAACCAGCGTGCTACCTGTAACTCTGGAACCTGAACCTACCACACTAATGGTTTGATGCTCTGCCTTCCCCTCACCCAGCTGAGAACACCCCCGGTTCATTAAACCAATTTGCTTATAGCTCTATATGAAGTCATTCAGTAGTGCCAGGCGCAAGAGGGAACTGGATGAAAGCTTCACCAGTGGGAACAATCCAAGGAAATCCCAGTGCTTGAGCTCCAGTTTGCCTCAACAGAGGGGAATTCAATTAAAGGCTGATTTGATTTGTGTAGCTCAGAGAAAAGCCAGCTGACTGGGTGTTGGACATATTTTTGGCTCTGAACCAGCCATAAATACCAAGGATTGTTTTAAGCAGACTGGAACAAACATGCTGGACCAAGCCCTTCTCCAGCTGCCAGCTGAGGAGTCAGGGTAGGCAGCAGGGGAGGCAAAATTGCCCCTCACTGATGGAGAGAAGATGCGTAACTACTCCACACACTGTGCATGCTCCACACACCGTGCGTGCTCCACACACCCTTCATTCTTCACACACCCCTCTCTAGGAGGAGATTTTGAGGCTTTTGACTGTGCTGGATCTGTCCTTCCCTCCTGTGCAGCTTGCTCATGCCCTCCAGCCCCTGCATGTTGTGAGTCCTCAGAGACCTGCACAGTTCTTCGCGCTAGAAGTGCACCTTCTCACTTCAAGAGCTTTTGATCTCGCTATTGCTTCCATGGGGACACTGAGATAAGGACAGTAACCAGTTATGATCAAGCTTTGCAGAAGTGATTAGGTAGCCTGTGTTGCTCATTATCTTCCTGTTATTTTATTTTCTTCCTTTGAAAAAAACACTGTTAAATCAACTGATTCATCCTCTGCCAACGCACCGGAGGAGCAGTGCCCACTTTGGTTTCCTTCTCTCAAGGTTTTTTGGCTGAGTGGACTCAAGATGGGTGGTTTCTTAGTGATCTGCCACATCTGAGCTCACCTCTGGTGGGTGCCTATTAAATCCTATTAACTGTTGACTACCCTAAAACCTGGGGGAACTCACCCTCCCCATGAGTGAACAGGGAATTTTAGCCCTTGCATGCAAAAAGCTGCTGCACTAATAAAAGTAATGAGAACCTTGCTCTGTAAACACAAGGGCTCGTGTGCAGCTGTGCTGCTCTATAAACACGGGTGAGCTTGCGTGACTCCCATGGGGATCTTGTCTGTCCCCAAGGATCCTCTGTGCCCAAAGGTTCTCGTGGACTTGCAGCACCAGGCAAGCTCTGGTTCCTGCTCATGTTGGGAAAAGAAAAGCTGTGCTGAGCTGCCTGCAGCACCCCAGGAGATACACCCATGGAGCAGGATGAGGCCTGGAGGCACAACCAGAGCTGCTGCTTGATGACTGTAAAAAGTAGGAGGCAAAAGGAGCAGCCCTGGGTAGCAGGGAGCAAGCAGCACTCAAACACTGGTGTGAGCAAGATATTCATTATTTGCCTTAATACTTCACATGTCTACAGGGAGTTAAAAGGTCCTTCTTGAAGGAAAAGTCACTTCCAGTACAAAGCAGTCCCCTGGGTTGACAACATGGAACATTATTTATTTGCTAAGGGAGCAAAATAGAATTGTACAGCTCCAAAAGGCAGCAATGAACTGATTTTAAAGGATTTGTCCTTCACATCTGAGAGAAGTTTTTGGTGCTGTGCCTGAGGTCACATGAGAAGTGTCTACATGAACCTCTTATTTGTCCACAAAAAACAAGGACTTCTTGCAAGGACTGGCCAAAATTCCTCTCTAAATAAAATATTTAACTGGGGAGGCTATAAATTTTTGTGCTGAAACTACTCAAACAGGAAAATTCCTATGGGTGAGTTTACTTGCCTTTCCTTCCTCTCCTCTACATGAGAACAGAGCTAATAATCTCTTCCGCTCCTACTCTTAGCCATGTCCCCTGCCCTGCACCATCTCAAGAGCTCAACCCTTTCCTCCATCTGCCACTTTGCTTCGTCCTGCTAGGCTGGCCACAAACCAGCCCAGCAAACATCTGTGTGGCTTCCTGGATCGCTGATGCTCAACACGGCATCCTCCAAGAATCAGGGAACAGGAGGAGGCAGGCAGCAAGAGCAGCCGTGCTGGCTTAGAGCAGAGGAGAGATGCTAGGACAGCTCGACTGGAGCATGCCATGTAGTCTTGATGGAGCTTTTTGTGAGCTAAAAGTTGCTCTTAAAATTGGGGAGGAGGTCCAGGAAGCACTGAGTGATGATCCTGCTGTTTGGAAGAGCTGTATCCCCCAAAGACTTTGAATACTGCTGGTATATTAGTGCTCTGTGTCTTAGTTTCCCCAATTAGAAAGGATGCCAAAGGCTGGCTGGAGTTGCCTGGGCAAATTTTTGAGTCTAGTACAGAACTCTCAGGCTTTCTGTAGTAATTCGAACATACAAGTAGACGGACTGTTGCTAGCCAGCAACAGCAAAGGCTAAGCCTATCTTTTTCAACACTTGGCAAAGACTGCAGTTAATACTAAGTAAACATTATATTCTTGGAACCATTTCCCTTTGAAATGAGCAGGCTCGATGAAAGGCTTCCCTGACTGTCCCAATCACGTAAAAAGACAAGATTTATTTTTTTGCTTGGCTGAGGAATGCTGGTGGACAACCATGCCTCAGGTTTTCCTTCCTGCTTCTATCATGTCTGCTTATCAGAAAGTATCACCTGTTTACTCAAGATAAGACAAACCGAGTTTGCTCATCTGAGGCCTCTTAGAGACATCCTACGAGCATCCTTTGTAGCCTGAACTGAACAACCTGCAGCTGACAGCTCCATGAGCACGCAACTCAGGCTGGTCATGTTTGCTGGTGTTTTGACCTAGATGAGCGTCTGTTTTTAGGCAGAACCTAAGTGAAAGTTGAGCTGTGCTCCACAGGGAGCACCTCTCCAACTTCCAACCTTTAAAGCAGAAGGAGAAAGCAAAAGCTGCTCTTCCCAGTGGGGACAGGTGGCTGTCTCATCTGACCTTGATTTTTGGCCATTAAAATGGACATTGTGGCCATGTGTACGCAGATCAGTGTTGCCCATGCAGTTGGCCTTGAATACAGGTAAGCATGGGCTGGAAGCGGCGCGCTGTCCTTGAAAGGACTAAAACCCACCACCAGGACGTGTCTGTGGTCTCTGCTGTCTAGTTGGAGGATAAAGATGTTTTTCCTCTGGGAGACATCCTGCAATAGACAGTATCAGTGGAGAGAGGTCCCACAGTGGCCACAGACCACCCATCTACCACAGGGGCAGAAGCCCCATGGAATTAGCAGGACAAAGGGACATGTTTAATGAAGTCTGTATTCAAGTTGCTTGCCCATGCAGCTCCCAAGGTCATGCCTGCACACCAGCAACCTCCATAACATGAATCAGCAACATCATGTCATATTGTACCCTGCCTCATGATGCTGGGGTGGATTTGGACGAGCCAGCAGCGTGCTGAGCTGGCTACTGTGCAAGGCATTGGGGGAAAGGAGAGAAAACAGGGAATGTGCCACAACCATCCAATAAAGACCCCTATGCCACATCTCTTTCACCTGCTGCCAGCAGCACTGTCTCACTCCCTGGGAGAACCCTCCGAGGTGTGTTGGATGACAACACGTTGGATGGCCGCTGAATTCCTTGCTGGGGTTAGGATAGGGCCAGAGCTTTCAAGTGTAGACTAGTCCCAACAAATTTATCTCACCAGCTTCCCTTTCATAACAGGAAGGATAGTGGACAAACAATAATTGCAGGAAATGTACAACTGACCCAGGAAAAGGTAGAAAGTTTGCACTGGATCAACCTTGTGTGCAGATGGGAACAGGGACAAAAGCCAATGCTTGTTGTAGCTCTTCTTCACGGACTTTTTTGTTTTTACTGAGAAATTATATTTTGTCACAAGTGAAGTCTGGTGGAAATGTGGATGAAACACTGACAGGGTTATGTGTTCTAGAAGCCAGCCTGCTTTCTCATTGCCAGTGAACCCTAGCCACCATCAGTTTTACCTCCAGGGAAACTGCCTAGCAGAGCTCTCCCATGCCGAGGGTCATAGGCTGTCTCAGACGTCTGCTAGGGAGCCAAGGCATCTTTGACACTTGGAATCCATGTCTTAGACACCTGGGATACTCAAAAGCAACAAGAACCTACTTCTGGGCTTGGTGGAAGGCGCTCAACACCCTGGCCCCAGTGTTCAAGCTCTGTAAAACGTGAGGATTCACTGATTTGGCTGACAGCTAGCAAAGATGAGAGAAGCCATCAACACCCGTGGATAGCCCTCTTTCTACCAAGTATAATTTATCAGATAAGTAAAATGAAATATTTTATTTAAAAATATTTTTTCCTGTATTTCCTTTTCTTAGAGCCCCTATTTGAGATTTTCACTTAAGGTCCCGGAGCTGGGTATACGTTTTACAGTATGTGATGAATTTCAGCTGGAGGGAAAGTCCAGCTTTCAACCACCTCTAATCTAAGCTATCTTCATCCTCCATCCCCCAGCCCATTGGACAGATGGGACATTCCAAAAATTGGACTGGGGGAGAGCCTGTGATGCATCAACCCTTCTGTAAGGATCAGCATGTTCAGTGATGTGGGACTTGAGGAGGAAGAGTCCCAGATGAAAGGTTCCACCTTCCCATCCACAGGTCTGGTCCTCTCCATCCACCCTTGCAAATGGAGGATTTACTCTGGTGTCAACAATATTATGTTTGTGCAAAACTGTTGTGAGAGGAAATTCAAGCTGAATATCTTCTGTCCTTTCTGTTCAGCTGGCACCAGTGTGAAGGTCAAACTCATGCCCAACATCATCTGAGTTTGCTGAATGCACACCCTAACATAAGATCGGGGTTTATTTTCATGTACACAGTCCACTGTTGATATTTCTTCCCCATTTTTTTGCTAACCATTAAGAAAGAACCACCTTTGTGCTGCACTAATAAAAGGACCAGGTGTGCTGGTTAGTAAACAAACCTTTTTAATCCATAAATAGCATTTTCAGGATGCATTAACCTTGAAATTCAGTATTGCCCTGTCCCGTGTTCCCCTTTCTCTCTTGGAGGGGGTTTGGGATGTGCAGCAAGAGTTTTCTCTCCAGATCTGTTCTACAGGTGATATGTCTGTCCTTGGCCACAATCCCACAGGCTTTCCAGCCATTTCTAGAGGTTAGATCTCAAAGACTATTGAGACAAAACAAGTCTGGAGAAAAATCATAAAATGCATATGCATCCCAAGATCTTTGGCTTGGCTGAGGACAGACTGTAATCCTCATAAATGCCTCCCTGTGTGATGTCTGGACCTGATCCAGGCTGAGCCCCTCAGGAAGGGACTCCCAGAAGCCTGCAAAGCTGAACACAGATCTACCCAAGTAGGTACTGCGTAGGCAGAGGTGTCTATAGGCTTAGGTAATGGCTGAGTGGGACTTTCGGAGTATTAGAGAGGGGTATTGATGATGGATACAGAACTTGGCATTTGAAGTGTTAACTAAGAACTCCCATCCTTACAGGCACTTAGTTTTGGCTTGGGAGGTGTCTACTTTGAAGAGCACAGGGACTTCCCAGCAAAAGCTGTTGTTAGACAAAGCACCTTTTCAAAATAATGGGTCGGTTTACCACAGCACCTCACACCCATACCTGTTTTACTTCCAAAATACCAACACAATGAAGTCTCGGCACATCCAAGAGATGTCAACGAGGCCATGCCACTATGCTTATCTCACGCAAACCCTTTCAGGTTCAGTTTGCAGTTGCTCAGCAACACCTGCATCAGCTCTGCATGGGTGAGAAAGATGTCAAGCTTATCTTAAGGGATCAGACCAGTATGACTGCATACCACAGAGGCATATTTGGTGGTGGTAAATGTGAGAGCTCAGGCACCAAACAAAAGCCAAACTTTGGTCTCAGATCTGGGGAACCGAGGTACAAATCAAGGTTATGTCTGGCATTTGGCCCCTGTGGCATCAACCCCTGTGGTCTCTAACACTGAGGTGAGTGTTTTTCTTATGAAGAAATTAACTTTTTAGGCTGCTCAGATCTGTCTTTCTCTATTAGTCTCTCTCCTTTTTTTTTTATTCTTCTTTTTTTTTTTCAACACAGAAAGCACAGCAAACTGAAGCCATTAGCACAACTGAAGCCCCCATCCAGGGGAAAAGCCTCTTAGTGAGGCTACTGAGAGAAAGATTCCATATCTAGCAAGGCATAAGAGGTTTGGTACTCAAATACTGCCTGTTCTTCAGCATTTTACTCTTGCTTCAGCTGGATCTGGGCCCCAAGGCAACCAGCCCTCCTCACGTGCAATAGTAAGCCTGGGCACTGAACTGAGGGCAAAGTATCATAAGAGTAGATGCTCAGAAATGAGGTGGTGTCTCTTTTTTCACATTAGGTCTAGGCATCTTTGAGTTTTGCAAAATAACTGCATCTCTCCACACTGAAATACTCCCAGTAGTCATTCCCTATGGATTCACATACCAAAGGTCAAGTGTCATGGCCCTGAGAGCACTGACAGGCTTTGCAAAGTCTTTCCTCCTCTCTTTGAGATTTGCTTGCCTCTACTCAAGGTCAGCTCTGCAAGGGTGCAACGAGGAATGAGCTTTCTGGGAAGACAGCTGAGGCATGAGAACAAGCTGGGACACATCTCACTGGGGCTCCAACCTTGGCTCAGGAGTCATATTTAAGTTTTGCCCTTGGTCCTAGACCAAGCCACATTGTGTGTTTGTGTCTGCCCATCCTTGCACCTTGCTGATCCTAACGCCAGCCTGCTGACCTGACCTCCCACCTACACCTTAGACCTGTGCCTTTGCTTGTTTGTGGTTGGGGCTGTGGCTGAACTTGGTCACTGTCACCAGACCTGCTCTACTTTCCTTGTTTAAGTGACACAGGACTGCGGCCATCAGTGAGGGAACTGCTCTGCCAGTTCCCAGCTCCTGCCATGTGAAGCAGCCAGCTTCTTCTGTTCCCTGGGACGGGGTCTCTCCTTCCCTCATGGGTTAAACATCCACTCAGGCAGTTGCAAGCCAAGTCCTAGGTTGCTTAGCAGGTGCCTTTCCATTGGTTTTCGTGGGAATTGTCCATCCTTGGAAACATACCAATGCAAGTCAACTAAAGGCTGTGCTGGAGATTTCCATGTGAATGGAAATCGCTTGGAGGTTCAGGGTAACATATTATCCAACATTTAGGATATCTGCTGGTGCTTCTGATCTGCAAGAGAATTCAGTTCCTCATGGCCCGTCTATCTTGAGCAAAAAGTAATTAATGGACTGATGAACATCATGGATCAGGCACACAAAGATATTTAGAGGAAGTTTAACCGACCACCACAAGAACATGATAGAGCAAAAATTCTTCCAAGTGATGGATGAGAAGAGGTGCTCCCGGGAGGGGTAGGGGTGGCATTTCTCACTATTGCCTTGATAAGCAACTAAATTATGCCAGTTTCCTTCCACTCTACCCAGAAAGCAAACTGCATTCTTCCTTAATGCTGTTACAGTGCAGAGTTTCCCCATTTCACAAGGCTATAAGCAAACAAGGAAGTCTGTAAGGAGGTAGCAGTTCAGGTAAACCACCTCTCTCCTTCCAGTAACACTGGAAGCCTGTTTAAATTCTCCTCCAGTGAGGCTAGGGTGTCTTTACCCACTGCTCTGGCTCTAGGCTCATCGTTGTGTCTCACACTGAGGACACTGGCCTGGGCTTCTCTCTCCAGTGTCCTTAGGGTGCAGGAACATTTGGGATTCTTCAGCAACCTTCCACCTGCTTAGCACAGAACTATAAAAGATAAAGTTGTCTTATGAACCATAGAAGTAATTATTTTTTTTCCCCAGCTTTATATCCAACACCTTCTACTGCAATATCATGGAGTCCCACCATATTCCGTATAATACTTACTTTAACGATACCCAAGCCCCCATACCTGCCCTAGACCCTACTGTAGTCCTTCTGTGTCCTCTATATGCCTCTGTTCCCAGCTTCCTCCTGTATTTCCCTTACCCCAGTTCATTTCTATACTCCCCTTCCTAATACCATCAGTCAACACGCGTCTCAGCCTGCCTGTTGGCCTGGCGCAAGTCTTCACTATATAGTTGGCAACCACTTAACTGGTGTTTAACTAGCTAGACATCTTTTCCAGCTGCTCAGCTGGACTTTTTTTCAGTGCTGCCCAGTAACAGGACAAGAGGTAACAGGCACGAACTTGAACATAGGGAGTTCCATCTAAACATGAGGAGGAACTTCTTTACTTTGAGGGTAGCAGAGCCCTGGAACAGGCTGCCAGAGAGGTGGTAGAGTCTTCATCTCTAGAGACATTCAAGACCCACCTGGAAATTGTCCTGTGCAACCTGCTGTAGGTGAATGTGCTCTGGTAGGAAGGTCGGACTGGGTGATCTCCAGAGGTCCCTTCCAACCCCTGTCATTCTGTGATTCTGTGAAACAAAACATAGTTGTCCTTTAGCCAAGTCTCCGACAGGAAACATGTAGGTATTTACTAAGACGACAAGAAACGACAATATCTGTGTCCTCTAGAGAAACTATGTGAAAAGTCTAAAAGGCATTAGGGAAGGAATTAACAAATATTGCAATACACAAAGCATACTCATTGCTAAGAAAATAACCTTTCTTAAGTTAGTTTGCTTCTCCCAATACACAAGGGATTGCCTCTTAAAAAGTGCTATGGATATCTGGCCAGGGGACCTTTGTGGCAGCATTGTGTTCTTTTCAAGAAGAAATAGTGCTTCTCGTCCCAGAGCAAAGAACTAAAGAAAGGAGTTTGATTTAATAAAAAAATAGGTCTGGGAGCTGGAGCTTTGGGTCAGAGGGAACATATGATGGTGGAGATTTCTCACTCATGTGAAGACATCTCATTCATCCTGATCTAGTTAGAGATGTCCCTGCTCACTGTAGAGGGGTTGGACTAGATGACCTTTGAAGGTCCCTTTTGACCCAATGCATTCTATCATTCTGTGTCTGCAAAGGAGAAAAAAGATCAGACTCACACAGGAAAAGTGCCCTTCACAGGGAATTGTACCAAATACAAAGGTTTCTGTATCGCCAGAAGTTTCTGTTTTGCCTAGGTCATTTTCTATGCAAAAGAGGAAGTAGCTTGCTAACTGGATGGACTATATATATAAAAGGACTCTCTGCAAGCTGGAATTCATAAATTCTTTTTGTATTTGCCTTTCTTTGGGCTTGATTACCTCTAGTCATCCATGTGATGACTCCAGAGCTCTTATGCAGGGATCTGATGTTTGCTGTCTCGTACCAGCTTGGGATTTGGAGTGAGCTGATGAATATTTAGGGCAGAAGGGTGACTGGGAAGCATCTGTATGACCAGAGTGCTCTTTAGCAGTAACCAGCATGATGCATAAACATATTCTGGCCAGGTTGAAAGGTCTCTTTTCACTGGAAAGGATATGCAAATCCATGAACTCAATATGCACACAACCTACTGACATGCTTTTCAGCCAGCACACATTAAATGTGAATCAGTAGTGGTTATACAGCCCATATTCTTTCACCTTGGAGCCTCTCACAGGTAGCAGATCCCTTCTTCACCTTTGTAAGCACAGAAAACACTTTGGAGAACCTGCTTAAGTTATTGTGCCTTAATATAATGTATGACATTTGCTGTCAGAACAAGGATTTTAAATCCATATCTTCCTAGGCAAGTTTATTATCCTAGCACCTACCTACACAAGGTTTCCTCTCTCTTATAAATAAATCAAGTACTAAGTAAATACAGTACTAAGTGAAAGGAGCATGAGAACATAAGAATAGGCAGCATACATATAGTTTATCACCCCACTTGTGTACCTGTCATGGGGACAAGATGAGAAGAAAAGGTCCTGGAGCTCTTTCCTACACCCTCTTCTTTGTTCCATTTTTTTGATCATAATCTATCACATCAATTTCCCCACTGTGTTGGACTATGTGCCACACTGACCAGACTTCAAAAGAAAGGTCTTGGCCCTGAAAGCAATCTCAGCTGGATTCTTTATGTGTGTGAGGTCACTACCATGGCAAAGTCTGTGCACCACTGGAGCTTTAACTCTTCAAGAGTTCCTATTCACACCCTGCCTAAATCCTGCAGGTTCTGCTTGATTCCGGCTCTAGCAGATATCCTCTTTCCTTTGTCCCAGTCTGGGTTCTGGCCATCTCACTGATGACACCACCTGGACGATGACGTCTTCTTCTGATGGTGTCTGCTCTTGCACACATCATGTCTAGCCTGAGCATTGTCCTAGCTTGTCCCTTTGACACATCAGGACCAAGACCATTCCTTGTGTCCCTGTCCTGTCCCATCTGCCTGTCTTCGGCTACTACTTGTCCTGCTCTTTGGAGCAGGAGCTCTGGGACCATACACATTCAACACAAAGGTATGTGCTGGCTTTCTCTGTTTTATTACCATTACTCCTATTAATAACTTTCATGTGCAGATAATTACAATAATAAGAGGGAATACCACAGCACACTGCATTGTATGGAGTTCTCAAGCCCCATGTTATGTGGATACAGCTTTGCAGAGTTCTCCACACCCAAACTCCTCAGATGATGATTTCTGTTTGGTACCATTAAAAAGCATTTCCTTCATTGTCCATTGTCAGAAGAAATGATGGGAAAATAGGTCTTTGCCTGGAGCCGTCCATTCTAAACAGAGCCCAGCTAACCCAAAGGAAGCTGTCTGAAGCTTCAGAAAGGGATGGGTGGGTTTCACTTGTGCATAGGGACTCAAAAATCCCTGGAGGAATTACTGCATGTTTTCTGTGAGGGGGAAATCCAGCAATCGCATGAACACAAAGGCTACCAGTTACAGGCGTTTTCCACTTCCTCTATTGGTTTTCACAGGAGCTCAATGAATTCTCCATCGTTCTGCAGAAGTCTCTACTTTGGCCTGCGTCTCTGCGCTGGGATTTCCTATCAGCTATGAAGGTCCTTGGTTGCCTATTTTCAATATTGCTTTTAGCACATGAAGCTTTATATAACCCCAGAAAAAATATGCTGTTAAAACCACAGTCCACTGAAGCACGCAGGTCTCAAATTCAATATTAAAAGAGCTCGTGCAAGTATAAAGGCTGAAAGAGCAGGTCATGTATCAGGGATGTCAAATAGCTGTATTTCTATCTAAGCCCAATGACAAAGAAAAATGAAGCACCTCATGTAGGAAAGCGGCCAACTGTGATATGAATGTGTCAAGTATTAGTGAATGGTGTGGAAGTTTGCTTATATCGTTGGTGGCTGACATTATTAAATTTATTGGCTTTTGCTTACCCCCCAGAGAGCTGGTCAATGCCCCATCCCTGGAAATATTCCAGGTCAGGTTAGACTGGGTTCTGAGAAACTTGCTCTAGTTGAAGATGTTCCTGCTCAGTGCAGGGGAATTGGACTCGATGACCTTGAACCATTCTACGATCCTATGGTTCTATCAATTAAATTTGTCCCACTTAAGTTTCCCACATTTGCTTTTTCTGTGCTTTTCTCAAGAAGATTAAATAACTATTTAGCATTTTGTGACTTCTTAACATGTTGATTACATTATCTGTTATTGTAGTCATCATTCTCCTATGATCAAATTCATACAAGTGTGGTAATTAGCCTAAAAAGCCCCACATTATAAACCCAAGTCACTTAAACCTAGAAGAAACCCATAAAGCTAGACAATGGCAGTGTACAACTGAAACACTCAGAATATCCAAATTGATTGTTCTACCACTGCAATGAATTGTTGGTGCTTCAGGAAAAAAGTAATCCTCAGGGACCTCATTCATGCAGACAAAGAGTTTCAGGTGACCATGGGCTGCAGTGGGAAGGAGCATGTCACTCCTTTGGGTATGAAACCATGCAGCCTTCGGCAATACTGTCAGTTCTAAATACATTACACAAGCCAGATGTATAATGAGACATTGACTTCCTTCCTTCTCAGCATATTAGAGCAAAGTGAGTCAGGATTTGCTGTCCCCAGTATGACCAAAGGTTAATCCTTTGCTCTCTGCCAGGATCACCAAGGCAACTGAAATATCCTTTTGCTGGCCCTGTGCACATTTTAGAGCATGGCAGCTCACTTGATGGCCATGACACTCCTGGATGACAGGAGAACAGGAATGTGAGTTACCTGCTCTATCACCCTTCAAGTGACCTGTGACATTTAATGATTTATATCAGACACATTTATACTGAGATGCCCCAGCCAACTTCAGGCTCCCATAGTGCTCAGTACAAACTAATTAAATTTTGCCATGAAAAACAGAGTGCAGGATACAGAAAAAAAAAGATGATAGACTCTTCCAAGGTCCTGCAAGCCTTTCCTAATCTCTAAAACAGATGAATCCAAACCCTGGCATAGCTTGCATTTACTCATGCCTGCTCAAATGTCAAGGTTCAGACTTTCCTCATTCCCTTCAAAATTTTTCTGTCCAGCCTAAACACCAGTGTGCGCTTTGGCAAATGGAATTGTTATTGGATGATGTTGTTGCTGAACCATACCTGTCAGCTCTTATCTTGAAGTCCAAAGAGCCGTTCCATTTTGCATAATATGACGGCACATTGCTTGCAACAAGATCTTTCCACAAAAAGTACAGTTCAGCTCACTTCATGGGAAATGCAGCAATGTACCTACCTGTTCCTGAGCTCGCCTTCGAGGTTCCTGGTAGTCAACAGAGAGAGCAAGCACCTCTGGTCTGATCCAATTTAGATACTTTCTTCTGAGCTCTTTTAGACATTTTTCTAACCATTCCCCACAGTACCAGTTTCACTCCAGTTCCCAGATGTGACAGCAAAATCTGCCCCAGGGTTTCTTGAAGATTTTAAACTTACCTCAATGTTCAACAGGAACAGTTTTGAATTCTCAGAAACTACCATTGGGATGGAAACCATCTTCTATCTACCACCAAACCCACCAGTAAACCACAGTATAGACAGGAATAAAAGTCAGGAAAACAAGAATGAAGAATAAAGATGCTATGACTGCTTTCTATATACTTTAAAAATTATCACTCAGGTGCTCTACTTTAAAGAAATAATCATCCTGTCACTCTAAACAAAGTATTGCAACAGCATTTTCTCTCCTAGATGTCCCAGCCATCATATTTTACTCATCCCAGCCAGCAGAAGGTACATGAGCCTCAAGGTCCCTTCCAACCTGGCGTTCTATGATTCATTCAGCAGTGAAATGTCCAAACGTCCATTCTTGTTTTTATCATATGAACTAGTTAAAAATGTCCATGCTCACTGCATGGTGGTTGGACTAGATTACCTTTAAAGGTCCGTTCCAAACCAAAACATTCCATGATTCTATGATTCTATGATTCTATGATTCTATGATTCTATGATTCTATGAACTGGATCATAATGGAGTAACTAAAAAGTGATCCTGAGTGGAGATACTAAGTTACTAAAACAAAAGAAAGAATTGTCCAGGAAGAAGGATGATATTTGCTGTAGAGTCTGGAGTCCTATATGCTATTTCCCATCTTAAGACATCCTCAGAAAGATGACCCAGATACACACCACTCAGACCCTGAAACAAAGAGAGACTAGCTTCTCTCAGCTAATTCTACAGTCAAGAAGGAGAAAGTGATACCCTCAGAAAACAATACTCATCACAGATGGCACATGCCCTGTGCCATCTGATGGGTTGATGTTGGGCCATGTTTCTGTGGCATGTTATCTTGTAAGGACATCAGAGATGGTGCAAAGCCAGGAGAGACAAAAGCAAGGAGGCCATTTACAGTGTCCTTCATTTTATCAGCATAACCAGGACTGAGCCTTGGGGAACCACTGCCACCTTCCTGGGGTGCAGTTGTTTGCCTAGTGAATGAAAATCCCTCTCTGGGAGCCCCAGTGTGAGGCAGCAGGGCCTGCACAGCACAGTTTGGGGGTTTTTCCAGGGCTAGCTGTCCTTCTGGATGAATGAGTCCGCCAAATTTCTTCTGCACCTTGACAAGGGAGCCTTTGTGCCACAGCTACATCTCTGAGCTGTTGCTCGACAACTTGTTGAACACAAGCTCCATGTGGAAAGGCTCTTCTGTGTTAATTTGCAGAGTATCTCAGCACCTTGTACCATGAAAGGCACAGGAACTTAAAGTCTGAGAAGAACCTACAGAACTTAGGCTCCTGTTCACCATGTATAGTGACAACTGAGGCTCTTAAAACAGTTTGCCTGAGGAAAAAAAAGTAATTTTTTTTACTTCCACGCTTTTGATGACAAAAAAAGTGTTTTCTTCATCTTGAAATTGTGCTCCCCAGCAGCTCTGTTAGCATCCCCACCCAAGTCTCCCTTGCATCCACTTTCTCCCCCATGGCAGGAAATCTCTTAGAAAATATTTCCCAGGTTCCTTCCTGGCTAGAGGTCATCTCCGTGTTTCGGACCAGCAGGAATTACCATGTTCTCTGTCACAACAAACGGAGAAGGAAGATCTGCCCTGCCCATCCAGCACAGCGCTCTCAGGCTTGTGTTCTTTAGCTGCAACTCCACCCCACGCTGGTGGAGCAGGGATCAGTTCCCACTGATCGCAGGAAAGGAAGGTCACAGGGTTTGCTTGATTAAATCACCACAAGCCAAAGGCTCTCTCTCTTGCTTATGGAGAATTGCTCACAGGCTGTTTAATTTGTTCCAAAAAGAAAAGCAAAACAAAAAACAAACTCTGAACCCAACAACCAAGGGAACGCACGGAAAAGCAGGTGTGTCTCCAGCTCTGGGGAAAACAAAGGGCAGAGACTGAGGCAGGAGTTGACACTTGGATGGGAAGTTTCCTTCCCAGCACAGGAGGACAAGTTTGGAAAAGACTCGGACACGACCAGCACTTGTTGTCCTCACAGGTATGGATGGTGTGCATGAAATGTAGCATCGGTCTCTTTGTGTGGTTTAAGAGTTTGGGGCAGGTGAAGGTGGGTTGAAGGAATTTTCAGGGCCAGATTCTGACATGCGGTGTGAGGTTTTAATGACCAGTAAAACCTGCCACAGGTTTCTACTGGGAGAACAGCAATCGGCACATGTTTCATTTTGTGGTGACTAGTTGACAGTTTTCTGTAGGGTGCTTTTGGCTTTTCAGGGTATGAATTAAACCCTCCAAGCTTCTGACAACGTGCTACAGCCTGATAGCTTGGTTAGTGAATTCTAATAGAGGTGGTGATTAATCTGTTTTAAGCTTGGGTTTGCAGAAGTAAAGAGGGATGTGCACAGAAATCCTGTGCTAACCTGGACTGCGTTTATTACCTCCTAGTGCATGCTACACAGTTTCAGAAAAAAATCCAAATCAACTGCAATAACAGTTGGATTTTTTTCACTTTGTTTTTGTGCTAGCAGTGGCTGAGATCTGCAATGCAGATGACAGGCACCGTACTTTTGTCAGCTGTATAAAATGATGAGTTTGTTTCAAAGAACCTCTTGTGCGCTCCTTCAGTTTCACATTAGGTGCCGCTTGCTGGCCGGGGAGAGGGGCTTGCTCCAGCCGCAGCCACAGGCTGAGACACTGCTGTGTACTGTCTTTGAGTGTCACATTTGTCTTGTTTCCCGTCTTGTCTACCTGTGTTTTGAGCTGCTTAAATGAAAGGCAGCTTTCTGGTGTTATGTTGGAGTGCTGGAGTGCTGCTGCCAGTGCTCTGTGTCAGGGGACGCAGGGCTGCTTTCTGATGCTTTCACCTCCACTGATGTCTATAAACACAAAAGTCCTGCTTCATTCAAACATCTCCAGTATCCACTGGTTGCTTAAATGATGATGGTTCGGAAAAAACACAGCTGTGGTGTGACTTTGTACAACTTTGTTTCTCTTCCCCCATGAGTGGCCAAGTGACGCTCACCTTATGTGATGCTCCTTATGCGCCTAAGGAGCTTTTAGGTTTGGGGAAGAAAGGTGTAATTGTTTGAATGCTGTAACTCTCACTTTCACTGACAGTTTTATGGGAGGCAATGAGCTTGTAACAAGGAAAGGAATAACAAGGGAAAGGGCTGAGAATTTGAAAGCCTGAGGCTCCATTTCTTCTTGCTCCGTCACTTGCTGTTGCATGGTGAAAATGGCATTTCTCAATCCACAGATCTTCTTCTCAACCAGAAAATTCCTCATCTCTTTCTGTCACATAATCTGTCTTGCCATGTCTAGCAACATTGCAGAACAAAGCAATACATTAGGAAATTTAGGGACAAATCTTTAACATCTGCATAGCAGTGACACTTGGCTGAATTCAGTAACAACTCAGGCAGCTCAGGAACCTGGTGCGAGTAGTTGGCATTTGTCATTATTTAACTTCTCTAGATTCCTCTGAGTTTGCCTCCGGTGATCCAGCTTTACAAAACAAACAAACAGAACATGCGTAGGCTCTGGCGAGATATCTTTGTCCTGATCTCCTTGATTATTTTTATTTTTTTAACACCTCTTAGACAGGCTTAAAAAAGCAGTTTTCCAACGTCTGAATTGGAGACGTGGGAAATTCCTCAAACTAGGCAGAGCTTCCTCTGATTGTTAGAACACAAAAGACCAGCGCAGCCTTTACTAGAGTTCCTTTTTTAACCCATTCATCTTGATCAAGAAGTCGCTGCAAGCTCCTGCAAGCCCCCAGCTGCTGCTGCCGTTCATAGCTGTGATTCTCGATTTACCAGAAGAAACAAGCATTTACAGAAGGCAAGCATGGACATGAATTACATCATCCGTGAGGGCTTTGTTAGTTTGGGGGCTACATTTGCACATCGTAAATGAAATGTACTTGCACTTGAAACAGAAATGATTTGCTGCTGGAGTTAATCTCAGCCTTGTGTAAGAATCATGGCATTTTAAGACCAAATGGGACGAATCTACAGTAAAACCAAACTGCTTTCAGAAAACTGCTTCCAGTTTTCCATGAAACAGTTTCTTCAGACTGTGATCTCAGAGGGGTCCAACTGCCATTCATGAGCTGATCCACCATAACTGTGTGATTATGCAGAGTTTATTTCTCAAATAATCTTGCATGTTGCTCAGCCTGCCTGTGGGCAGTTACCACTCATCACCTAATCTGATCCAACACCTGCTGTGTGGTAACAAAGCAGCAGCTTGTCCCACTTATCTGTGCTTGGCAGCATCCTGCGTGAGACCTGAGCCAGTGCTGGGCAAGGGCAGAAAAGAGGTGACTGTGGTGGTGGCCCTACAGTGGGCCAGGGGGGTTGTATTAGGAATGTGGGTGGAATGGAAGGCAGAAAGTGGGTCTGCAGGAACAGGGAGCATGGGAAAGAGCTTGCAAAAATGATCCGCAATGGCTTGTTTCTCTCTGATGAAGCAATGATCCACTCCACGTTTTTTGCAGGGAAGAGGAGCTCCTGCAGAGCAGGTTGTCTAGTAATTACAGTACGATATTTGCATGTTATAACATTGTACCGGTGGACTTTGTTTAAGGAACTTTTGACTACATTTGCAGCCTATTCAGAGCACTTGTCTGCTTATGGTGATGGCTTGTAAGAGAAGTTTCACTCTGACAAACATCCCATTACACGACATGGATGTTGTAACCTTAATCTACCACAGAATCATTCTGGTTGGAAGAGATCTTCAAGATCATCAAGTCCATCTCTGCACTCAGCCCATATCTTTTCTCCAAACTTGAGTTTATCCCTGTGGAAGCCTGTAATGAATCCTGTCCTAAAGCCTTCCCCTCCCATCGTAACTCCCATCTTGAGCAAGCCAAACATAATGGGTGTATTGGGTATGGCTGGGATGGAGTTAACTTTCTTCAAAACAGCCCATAAAGTGCCGTGTTTTGGATCTGTAGCTAAAACAGCATTGATAGCACACCAGTGTTTTGGCTATTGCTGAGCAGTGCTTGCATGGCATCAAGGCTTTCTCTTTTTCCTACTCTTCCTCTGTAGTGAGTGGGCTGGGAGGGGTTACAGCTGGGAAACCTGACTTGGATTCACAAAAAAGGATATTTCAAACCATATAACATCATGTTCAGCAATAAAAAACAAGGGTGGGCAGCAAGGTTGTTTTCCAAGGTGGCCATTACTTGGACACCTTCTGGGCGACTGTCTGCTTAAGGGGGCTGGTGAGTGATCACCTTCATCTCACTTGTTTTTTAATTTCCTCTTTCTTTCCCTTACTAACCTGTATTTTACTCAAATCACTAGTTTTCTCACTTTTTTTCTTCCTATTCTCTTCCCCATCCTGCTGGCAGGTGGGGAGTGAGTGTCTGTGCAGGTGTTTTGCTGCAGGCCAGGGTCAACCCACCACAACAGGACATTTGGCCCACCTTTCAGACACCTTCCAATGAACCACTTTTAAATAAATAGGTTTTTCCCAGCCCAGAAAAAAATGTTTAACTCCCTCGTGTCATCTCAATCAGCTGATAGTGGTATTTGTTTTAGGAAGAACTCAAAGGTCACCCTAAATTAACCACTCCCGGCATTGAAATTCTTCCTTCTGGCTGAAAGGGGAGCTGTGTCTCATTTATGTTCTAAGTATTTCTACAGCTTTCACTTTATCAGGCTATTAGTGCAAGCACTGATGTGTTATTCCCGTCCCAGGCTCTCTCTAAACACCCTGTGAAGTAGGGCCAGCTGGTACCATCCTTGTTTGGCAGCAGAGAACTGAAGCACTGAGATAATGAGGGTCTGCTTACCTGGTTGGCTTCTGTCAACCCAGGCTCTGCTCAAACCCACCGCAAGAGGAGAGAAAATGCTGCGGCAGGCCAGGTCTGAGCATGCCTGTGAATAACAGAGCTGTATGTATTCCCCATTTAAATCTTAATATGAAACATTAATTTCCAAATGCCTTCCCCGAAAACATAAGAGAGCTGTGATCTAGTATGTAATTTACTGTCCTCGGAAATTCCTGAAAACAGCAGAGCTTCCCCCAATTGTTCATGAACAGAGGAAAGGCTCTACTAGAGTTCCTGCTCCAGCTCGCTCCTGTGACCACAGGCTGGGCTCTTGACAACCGTCAGGCTGAGTGTGTAAAAACCATCTTCATTCCAGAGCTGTCCCTACGTGCCTTATGACAGGCTGTTCACAGTATGCCCCTTGCTCCTGAAATTGTTTTACTGTTCCTTCTTGAGGGAGGAATTATTTTCTTTTCCTACATAGGGTCCCTAAAATCTAGGTTGAGCAATCCTAAAGCTGAGATCCCGGATGAACATGTGCATGCCTCAAGTCTCTCCAGCTGTAAAACAGGACTGATGGCACTTCCTTCCTTCCACTCATTATCCATCCTGTTTCAAACCTATGGCTTAAAAAGTCTAGTTACTGTTCATAACCACTGGCCCTTTTCTCAGTAAAGACACAAGATATTAGAACCATAGAATCATAGAATGGTTTGGGTTAGAAGGCACCTTAAAGACCATTTAGTTCCAACCCCCCTGCCATGGTAGGGACACCTCCCACTAGATCAGATTGGCCAAAGCTCCATCGAACCTGGCCTTGAACACCTGCAGGGTTGGGGCATCTGCAACCTGTTCCTGTGCCTCACCAACTTCTTCCTTACATCTAATCTAAATCTACCCTTTATCAATTTAAAGACATTATTTTTTGTTTTATTACTGCATGCCCTTGTAAAAAGTCCCTCCCCAGCTTTCTTGTAAGCCCCCTTTAAATATTTGGAGGCTGCTATAAGGTCTTCCCTTCCCCAGGCTGAACAACCCCAACTCTCTCAGCCTGTCCACATAAGGTAGATGTACCGTGCTATTAATGAAAATCTGCCTCAAAAGTTGCCTACTCTTCTCCTAAATGCCTTATTTCTGGGCAGTCTTGTGATGGTGGCTCCAGCACAGTTTCAGCATCATAGTGCCAGACTCAGTGAAAGCATAATCCATCTGACAGCAGTTAAGGGAGGCTTCCCTTGTGCCTAATGTATGTGCAGATGTTTTGAAGGTGTTGAAGCAGAGTAGATTCCTACAGAAGTTAGATTTAAATTGCCTGTGCAGGCAGCAGAGAGAAACACAAGTGCCTCTGAAGAGTTGCCGTGGGAGATGCCACCAAAGTCAGGCTCCAACCTTGTCCTGTTGAGTGTAGAGGAACTGAAGTGTACTCCTGATCTTGAAATGTGCATTTCACATTAGGCCATGCTAGGATTAGGAGCACTTTAACAGTGCAGCGTGGGAGGATGGAGTTGACTGCTAACCCTGAAGCCATCTGTCAGGGCACAGCTCACCTCCATGTGCCTGAACTCTCCTTTTCCCTCTAAGACAAGGCAGCCTTGGCTGTTCTGGTGACTGGGAACAGCCCCTGGCCCATACTGTTCTTTGCATCATTTCTGTGAATCTTGGCATTGGCAGGGAACAGGATAACTATTGACTAGATCTCCTAGAAAAACAGAGTAGAGAGAGAGCTCAGCAGGTCATCTACTCTGACCCTACATGGCAGGTATTTGTTCAAGCTCTCTGAAGGCACCCTGAGCCTGAGAAATGCCACTTCCCTACCTGGCTTGGTGTTGGATCTTGTGAGCAAACTTGTCATCAGGTGCAAGTTGTCTTTGCATTGCTGTGCTTTTACACCTTGTGAGCCCAAAATACACCACAGGAGTTCACAAGCCTGGATCATCCCTGCTCTAAATCTGAAGTGTGGTGTTATTTTGAACATGGCCAAACATCTGTTGTAAGTTTAATGTTCCTTAAAGTCTTTTGAACATTAATAAAACAAACTATTCCCATCTGTGTTGATGATATTCTGTCTTGATCTTACACCTAATGCCAGTGACGAAGATGAAAGAGCTCTGATGATTTTGAAAACATTATCATCAAGTGTAACCTTCAAAGAAGTTAAATAATAGTACTATTTAACATTTCTAGGTTATCTTGTCCTCTGGAAGACAGACCAATACAAACATAGTAAGGCTGGATGTGAAGTCAGGGGAACAAAATATACACAATTATTTTTTCTCTCGAGTTTGATCATTACGGAAGGGAATTATGAGATGTTGACAACAGAGACCCACCTTCACTGATCTAGGAGATTCCCCTCCAATTACATGATTCTTTGTGCAAAAGGTGGATGCTATTTTGTACTTCTGCATTTTTGTTGCTAGGTGTGACCAGCCGGGCCCTCAGGCAAGAAACTCCTGCTGTTCAGAGTGGGATTATACAAACTCCAAATGGCTGACACCTACACGGCTTGCAGTAGCTTCCTATATAGCCAGCTGCACTTGCAGCAATAACAGGAAAAAAATCAGAAGGTTAATAAAATGAAATGAGCAGGAAGCATGCAGTCATCAGACTTTCTAGTACTTCAGTCTATGGAAGTAATCTGTGGCTGGCCTGTTTTAGGGACCTAATCCAAAACTCATTGAAGCTCATGGAAATTCCGCTTCAACGGATGTTGTTAGACCTCACTCTTCACTACATCAATATGGGAGTAAATGGAGAGTTCCACCTCCCCGGTACTCACACAGTGCTGAGATCCAAATCTCTCCAAATATGAGGAGAATACACAGCTACCTGCCTTCTCCCATCCCAGCCATCAGAGGTGAGCAAATCTATGCTGGCATGTGCTTTTCCACAGCCTTTCAAATTATATGGTGCTCAGCTACCTCCAAAGAGATGCAATAGCAGAGTGGAATGCATTGTTTCACTTTTGTTCTTTTCTTTTTTCTTTGTCCTTCTAAAAAAGTCCAACACAAAAGACAAGCAGGAGCTCTTAAATAGAATTGAGAAAAACATCCTCTGCAGAGGCGAGGAAGAAATGCTAGGAAGAAGTGGGCAGGGCTTTCTCTTTCCAGTAAAGTGCTGATTTAGATGCCTTTTTCACTTTGGTTTCAGCTACTGCTATTTTCAGCCTGGCATATAAATGTGCTTTGTGGCATGAGAAGCATTCATCCCTGAACTTATGAGTGCCATGACATCTGTTTGCTCATAACTCACAAAAAAAATAAAAATTGCCACCACAGTTCCCCTGAAAATGGAACCTCTGCTCAAGTCCTACAGATCCCTCAGCTTACCAGCTAGCTCAGCCCCTTGTACCATGCTAGGCACAAAGCTGGAATGACATAGTTCCTCTACCATCACAAAGTATCTCATAGCCTGTTTATTGCCCCTTTGAATCCTTATCACTAAGTGATTCGATTTGGAGTCCTTGATTAATTTGTGTTTATTTTATTTTTGTTTTCATTCAGATGTGTTATCTAAGGTCAATGCAACTTCCCCTGTCCCCCCTTTCCCTTTTAGCCAACTCTCCCATGAAATATTGTTATGCCTGGGTGTGTGTTTCTTAAAGTCATTGTGTGTTTTATGTCTCAAACAAACATTGTCTGATCATCCAACTTATTACGCACTACCCAAAGGTCATGTTTTGTGCACAGAAGGGAAAGCTCTTCTGTTGTGGCCAAGGAAGAACAAACTGGACGGTCACTGAAAACAAGGGCTTTAGCTGCAGTGATCGAGTCTTTGAGAAAATGCTCAGTAGCTGCCTGAAAAGGGTAAACCAGGGCTCTGTTGCTATAAGCTACTGGGCAGCCATGAAGCTTAGCTGTCTTGTGCTAGCCACATATCTGCTCCCTTCACACCTTCTAATCTTTAGCAGCTTCAGGTTCCTCACTCCATGCGTCCTTCACCTCCATGGATCTCAGGGCACCATAGGCCTTCCATCCAGAATGCCTACAGGTAGACAGAGCTACTTAAGCTGCAGGAAAATGCTGGCATGGGGACAAATGGTCTTGATTAAGTTCAAAAAAGATACAGTCAGATTGGAAAGATGCAGAGCAGAACAAGTAATTAAGAGGTGGGAAGACTTCTGTGCTAGAATGACACAGTACTCTTCAGCCTAAACAGCTGAAGGGAATGTAAAAGTGATGTTGTGCTGCTAAAAGGCCACGGAGCAAGTGTGTGTCATCCAGTCTGGCAAATGAGGATCACATCTGACTCTAATGAGTGGCAGATTCAAAGCAAGAAAAGGAGATTTAGACCTCCTTGCTCCTGTATGTTATGGATGTTGGACACTCTCCTAAGTTTTTATATAGTTTACTTCATTTTGGTTAAGCTTAATAGGACCCTAAGGGTTGTTAAAGAGCAAGGTCTTGCCTTTGCCTCCAAAAGTCCCTGTACTTCTGATAGCCAGAAGTGGAAAGAACAGTCTCAAGATGTGCCACCACAAGATTACTTCTCTTTTGTGAAACTCTTCCCTAGGGCCTCTGCTGTAGCCCACGTTGGATAAGAATTGACAGAGCTAGAGGATCCTTGGATTCAACCAAGTGCAAATCTGCTTGTGGCACTAAGCAACCAGTTTAGGGGAACTGTCTCTCAGTGTGAGCAAATGAGTAAAACCGCAGAACTACCTGCTTTTATAATGAGGCTTGAGGAACCTCTAGAGCAGAAGACAGGAGGGTAACCACACTAGGCTCAGTGACTCAGGATGTGTCTTACAGACCTAGAAGAGGGCCAAGGGCTAAGGCTATGGACTGATACCTCACAAAGAACTCTGCTGGTTGAAGACATGTGGCTACAGAGTTGTTTGTTATCCTCTTCCCACTGATGCCAGTGGACATCTCTACTTCTGCAGGAGAGGGGCCACATTCCCAGACACAGAATATAGAAGAGTTTCAGCCAGCAGGAACAAACACCTTTATCTGGGGCAGCTGCATGAGGATGGAGAACTCTGTATATTTTAACACAGAAATTCTTGTTTTGACTTACACTTCTGCATTCATAAGCTGCCACTGAAGAATCCACGCCAGGGTGGGTGCTTCTTTAGTTCCCCTCTTCAGTTATTTATAGACATTGACAAGATTTTCCTGTGCGTTGCTGGACTCACTGCAATATGGCTGTGTCTCTCTCACACTGAGGATCCTGGGAACTGTGCTTCAGATGCCTCCAGAACCAGGAAATGTTCTCATAATTAAGCCTAGTATCAATTAGAAATCCTGTCCCAAATACTCTAGAAAGAAGACATGGCTGGGTAGAGACCAGAGTGGCTACCAAATGTGTCTGCCTGTAAGAGATGAGAGTGGGAATCTAAGAGTCAGACAGAAGGATAAAGTGGAATAAACCAGGTTTCAGTGATTGAAGAGAGGTTACCTGATCTAGGGAAGATAACTAGTGAGCCACAGGGCTATGAAACTGTCTACAGAAGCAGTCTGGCCACCAGACATGAGCTACCAAACCCTGCTGCAAAGAATTGTGCAGCATGCCAACAATATATTACTTCTGGCTCTGGAACAACCCACATGTGTCCCCATCATGCCGTACCAGTAAGGCCATAGAAGCCATGACCTGTATGGTTCTCATCTCCCTTCCAAAGATGGAGGTACCTACTCTGAAGAAAAGTTACTCCTCTGCAGGCCTTTCCTATCCTAACACAGTGAAATGTCTGTAAGTGCAGGTGAGCTTTGTTACCTAACCCCATGAGAGAGTCAGACAAAAGGTCTAGCATTAGTGGGGTAGCTTCCCAGGCAGGTTAGCTGTACAGCTAGCCAGCAACTGGGACAGTGCTAATGTCTTGCTGACTGTGGTGGATTGTTTCTCACCCTCCTCCTTCCCTGACTTGGTGCTTAGCCAGTAAGTATTGCAGTTAATGCTTCTTCATGTCAGAACACCCTCACAGATCCAGCAGATTGCTGTTCTCCACTGACAAGCAGTAAGTCCAACTGTGAACCATTGCAGAAGAGCTAGGATGATGTTCTAGGGCTGGCTGCTGCGGTCCAGACGATGTTGAAATGCTCCTGGCAAGTTCTGGTGACTGCTCTCAAAGCCTTAGGAGTGCTTGATGGATGTGATAATTTAGCCATTCAGCTGGGCAGTGTTTTCTGTGCTCTCAATTATCTGGCTGAGTGGTTCCTGTTCCAGCTACTGTGCCTTGCAAACATGAGTCTTGCAGTTATTTTCTTTTTGCATGAAGTCCTGCTTGGTCTTGGTGTGATTTGAGCCTGATCTGCAGACAGCTGGGACTAAATTATTTTCATTTTCCACAGAGACTATTTGGGTACGTAAAAAGGTCATCACCAATTCACAGGAAGGCTCACAGAGGAATAGAGGAATTTTTAGTCATAGATCAAGAAGGAAAAGTATATATTTTGTAAATAAGTATGGAAAACGTGACTTGATGTAGAAAAACATGTGAACCAGAGCCCTTCTCTGGAAATATCATTTTGGGGAAACCCTTGATAAGGCTGTAGATACAGTTCACCTCCTCTGTGTTTAAACCAGTGGGGATGTTGTGCTGCAGAAGTCCAGAAAGAAGTTCCTGAACTTGTCTAAGATGGATATAGCAAAGTCCAGATACAGCTCTGAATATACAGATCGGTGATCTTGCATGTCTTCTCTAAGTCTCTTTGAACTCCTCCATCGCACAGAAATTGAGGCAGTGTAAAACGGAAACTGGTAATTAGAAGAGGTCAATAAACAGCCTACCTGGTGCCTCATTGCCACAAACTCACATGAAGGTAGAATCAAAGGCTCCCTTCCATATCAGCAATTTTATTGCCTGTTCTTAAAATCTTCCACTAACACAGCTGCCCTGGGTAGCCTAATTCAGTGCTTCTAATCTTTACAGTTACACATTTTCCATAGTCACCAACATATTTATCTTTGCTTCAGGTTATGTAATTTCACATCATCCCTCATCCAGCTGTCACTATGAACACGTACGTCAGTCCCTTACCAAGTGACAGATTGTTATTTTGTCCTTACCTGAGTCCTATCCTATCTAAACTGAACAACCTTCAACCTGTTCACGAAGTCATGCTCTGCTCGTGTCTTAACATCCCCATGGCTCTCCTTTGGATGCTCTCCAACATAGCAACACCCGAACACAGCACTCCAGCCAAACCACCAACAGCATCAAGTAGAGCACTTCCAGGTCTTAAATTAAAAAAAAAAAAAAAAACCTTGTTAATACAATTCAGAATGAGATTAGCCTTATTCGCAACATCATCAAGTGGAGTGGATTTAGGTAGCCATTTGTTAGGACTCTCTCCAGATTCTTTTCTGCAAGACTGAAGTGGGCAAAACTATATAATAAATAATAAATAGATAATAAATGAAGCCCCAGGCATTGCAAAACTCAAGCTGAAACCTTCTCTCAAAGTGATCTGCCTATTAGTTCCAGTATGCTTGGGATTCACTCTGTCCTTCCATTTCTAAAACACATCTCTCTGAGATGCTGACCATGCAAACTTCAGACTCAAAAATAAGGTGTAAGAACCTGCAGTGCTGCATCCAGCTTCTGAAACATTTTGCCATCTTTTTCTGAGTTAGGGATACTAGTGGCAATGGGATTAGGTTTCACAAATTGGTTAGATTCTAAAGATGAGAGTGACGTGTTAGCAGCCAGGACTGGAATGATGATGGATGAGTCAAGAGGGCTGCATCTTGTTAACTTCATTTTTAAGTTGTTTCCACATTTACTTTTGCTTTGAACAGTAACTTTCAAGTTGCACCTATGCGGCAACACTACCCAGGTCTATTTTGTTCAAGTCAAATGAAATGTGTTCACAGCTTTTGTAATGGCATATTTCTGGTAAATTATAGGATCGGGGCAGGTCTGTCTTGCTTTGGATGAGTGCTCCTCAAGCAGAGCAGATATTCTGACACACTAATGTTTAAACTAGAAGCTTAAAGTTGAAACTACAAGTTGAAGTTGAAACCTTAGAACTTTAAAACCCAGGAAGTTCATCGTTTCTGGTGACATGACAGTACATGATGAATGCATACAGAAAAAAAAGCTGGGTGGTCAGGACATGCCCCTGTGCTCACATACCAAGTTGATTACATACTTATTGCTCTGACATTGTGCAATTTTCACATTCTCCTGCAAAGTGAACCAAGGTTCCTCACACCTTTAGGTTGCAGTTTGACAATACAGTGTCTTGAGCAGAAACTGTCTTTTAAGGAATCCTTTCACCTTGCTGACATTTTTTCCCATTCCCATATCCCAAGGTGGACAGAGTACTCTTGGCTATCAAGGTTGGCCAAGCAGTTCTACTTTAGCTGCCAGGACTTCATTCTGCTGAGTGTGGTACTCCTGAAATCTCATGGAGATCCTCTGTGCCCTTCTTAAATACTTCTGTAGGCGGTGGTCTTAGCAAGAAATCTCTTCTGGTTTAACCTCTCTCCTAGTGAAATTCTTTATGCAATCCAGGAATCAGTTTTCTGTAAGTTTATTTTATGTTCTGAGAAACTCTTGGAACTGCTTGATTTGATCAGATTCATCCTAAAATCTCTCTAGCCACTAGACCATAGCCTCAAGTGTTACATCTACTCGTTTTTTAAACACCTCCAGGGATGGTGACTCCACCACCTCCCTGGGCAGCCTGTTCCAGTGTCCAACCACTCTCTCAGTAAAGAATTTATTCCTAATATCTAATCTAAACCTCCCCTGATGCAATGTTTCCAGGGATGGGGCATCTACTACCCAGGCCAACCTAGGCCTATGTTTCACCACCTTCACAGTAAAGAATTTCTTCCTTACATCTAGTAAAAACCTACAGTCTTTTCGTTTAATACCTTTACCCATCTTCTGTCACTACAGACCCTACAAACAAGTTTGTATCCATTTTTCTTATAAGCCCCCTTTAAGTACTGAAAGGTCACAATAAGGTCTCCCCAGAGCCTTCTCTTCTCCAGGCTGAACAACCCAACTCTCTCAGCCTGTCCTCCAGCCCTCTCATCATCTTTGTGGCCCTCTTCTGGACTCCCTGCAACACGTCTATGTCTTTCTTGTACTGACAACTCCAGATCTGGACACGGTACTTCATGTGAGGTCTCATCGGAGTGAAGTAGTGGGGGAGAATAAACTCCCTTGACCTGCTGGCCACCCTGCTTTTGATGCAGCCCAGGAGATGGTTGGCTTTCTGGTCCACAAGTGCACATTGTTGGCTCATGTCCAGCTTTTCATCCACCAGCTCCCCTGGGTCCTTCTTGGTAGGGCTGCTCTCAATACCTTCATCTCCCAGTCTGCATTGTTACAGGGGATTGCCCTGACCCAGGTGCAGGACCTTGCACTTGGCCTTGTTGAATCTCATGAGGTTCACATAGGCTCACTTCTCCAGCTTGTCCAGGTCCCTCTGGATAGTATCCCGTCCCTGAAGCATGTCAATTGCACCACATGACCCTATTGTAACTGCTGGACCAGTCTGATGTCCCAACAACTTAATTTGGGAAGTAGTGTCAAAGTGGCAAAGGTGTGTCACCTTATTAGGCACCTTGCTGACTTTTTTGCTTCCGTTTTCCTTCTGTGGTGTGACAACGACTGTCATTTACAGCTTAACAGGTGTCTACCTTGGAGATATGTGCCCTTTTGGCATGCCCTGGTGTGGCCCACGTGACCTTCAGGTGCTGCACAGTGGCTCAGAAGATCCTGGGGCACATCTGCCTACCCCATGAGTCTATCACCTCCTCATGGACTTCTTATGAGAAGTCAAGTTCTCCACAGGGACCACTTCCAGTCTGTGGGGGAAGACAAATTGTTTCCATAGTTCTGTCACCTGAAAATATCACTGTTTAAAAAATATTCCCTTACAACATCAGTTGAATCCCAGGCTTTTCCACAGAAACTGCACGAGTGCCGTGAGTCACTGCCTCATGCATTGTTGTGGAAACAAATTCCATTGATAAACCAACTGTGATGAACACTGTAGGGACAACAGCCCCATTGTTATCTGGACAGTTGTTCCCTGTTTGTGCAGTGGATTCCTGGCTCCAGATTTTGTTCAAAGTAGAAATATACACAACACATCAGGGTTTCACCTGGTTTCTGAGAATTCCCTGCTCTTTCCACCCTTCCGCAGTGGCCGTCAGAGTCATAGGTCTGCATCTTGGTGCAGCTTCTCCAAGGGCGCCAGTGCCAGGTGCAGCCCACAGAGAGTACACTGCTACCTTGGGTAGGAAAACTTCAGGCTTTTCTTCCCTTATTATTAAATCAAAGGCCACAGACATGTTCCTATAGCTACAAAACATGATTTTGCTGCTTTCTGGCCTAGAACAAAGCAGGTGACTAACGGCAGCAGAACAAGTTAGTCCACTTGATAAACTAACCTGCAGATATGATGCTGAAGGGCTTAGATCAGTGCAAGGGGAAATAATGAGCACTACCTGATGAATGGTATCAGGAAATACCTCCTCTTAAAATGCCTTGTGGGTTTTCTGCAGCGGCATTTCTGGTCAGCCTCACACGTGGAAATTGAGTGCAGGCTCTAGAGGTGACTTGTCCTCTGGACAATAATAACACGTTCAGTTAACTGTGCAAGTTCCTGTGTTTTGGTTTCCCTTTGAGGAACAGCCTGGGTTGTGGTAGAAAGCAGAGGATGTTTAAGATGGATCTAATTAGAAGATCTTCTCTTTGAATCACCTGAGAAGGTAAATGATATTATATCTCTGGGGTTCTTCTTTGTTTTCTAAAACATATGTGATAGTAACTATTGTGCTGGGCGGATTTGCAAGAGAGGATGGAATTATTTTCAAATGTTTATTAGAAAGAGAAATCTACAGTAAAAGTAAAAAGAAGGTCATGTAGACCACCTATGTCCTGGGTTAAAGTGAGACTTTGCTGTTTACCTTTAGAAATCTTCTGCCCTTTAGAGTTAACATTAAACAACATTTTTCAGCCTGAACGCCGTGAAGGAAAAGAGATTTGGTAGCAAACCTGGGCTTCTTTAGCTCTCTGGGACTTCATAAGCCAAAGACATTTATTGCCTCCCAGGAGACAGTTTGTATGAGAAATGATGAACGTGTCCACATACCTTCTGTTTTATCAGCTGAAGGTAGAGAGATACTTGAGCAGTTGCTCACTGAAAAATTTACAGCAATTCTTTTTTCAGTGAGACATTACATGAACAAGGCGAACAACCACATTACTTGAGAAGGACATTAATATTTATCTCCATTTGGAATTTGGTATTTATTTGCTAGTTTTCTGGCTTTCTAGATACTGGTTTGGCATTTGGGGACTTTTAAATAGTTGCCCAAGCCTGAATAGCAGCACAGTTCTCATTTACATGAGCTGTCCTCTGTATGGTTTATTATGCATACAATTAACGAGGTGTTTAGTCTGAGCTACATGGTTGCACAAAGGGTGTATCTGAAAATAGAGGCTAACCCACAGGATTTGATTACGAATGGAGGGTTGTGAACAGTGCAAAATATACATGCAAAACTACAGCAGATGCTGTTTAACCTCATCATAAACTTTGTTTAATGACCTTTTCTCCCTTCTATTATCTGTTTCATCAACCCATTACCAATGAAATGCAAGGGCTTTGTACAGATTAAGCTATTGTACCATATGCTGTGAGCACATGCTGCGTATATAAAACTATCAGAAATCTTTGTTTTGTTAGTGTTTTCATTTATTAAGTCAAGCCATAATCTCAAGAACTTGTGTTGCAGCTTATAACTTGGCAATGTTTCCCTCTTGATGTATTTTGAACCACCTTGATCTTGGGATCAGCCAGATCCATTAACATCTTGAGATTGTCAAAATTGGATGATGTCTTTAAAACAGCGAAATTATCTCTTTTGTAGAACTATGGATATGCTGCTGGACACACCCGGGAAACTGAAAAGACTCTTCCTTTTCCTACCTTTTTTTTTGTTGTTGTTTTCAATTCTGCCAGTCATTCATCCATTGGATAAAAAGAAGCCTGTAACAATCTTTTTTTAAATGGATTTTGGGCTGGGGTGGAAAGATTATTCTTATGTAGGTGGTTATTCCTACTCAGGAGCATAAGAGCAGCCATATTGGGTCAGCTCAAATGTCTAGATAGCAGAGTTTTCTGGGTTTTGGTTCACAGCCCCCCCCCTCCACCCGCCCCCCTTCTGTTTCTACACTGGAATATTTAAAAATTAATTTTCCTTTTTTAAATGTTCCTCAGAGTTCAGTTGACATTTCCTCAGACCTCATTTCTGAGCGGCAATAGTCAGTTCAGAGTCTGTCACAGCATACGTAATGTCAGGATCATTTCTTTCTACCTTACACTTAACCGATACAGGATTTCATTAATTTCATGACTCAGTCACTGAGTATCCCGACATCCCTATGCAGATCTTCACAGGCAGATTTTGCTGTTGCTTGCCTCAGTCATTTAAAGTTTTCCACAGTGTTGTATGGCTAATCACTGCCTTTTTCACATCACTTGAGAGCAGGGAGTAAGTCACAGGCTTTGCACACACATTCCAGCAGAGCTGTAGTCATAACATCTCTTTATTGCAAAAGCAAATAATTTCTTCCTGCTTTTGTGTCTGATCTTTTAACCAGGTCAGTATCCAGGTGAAGCATCACTGCAGACGAATCTCTCTAAGAATCACCTTTGGTGAGAAACCCTGACAAATCCCTGCTAGATACCCATATTGGTGACATCAAGGGTATTGCTTGGCTATAACCTCATTGCTGTCCTCTATCCATTCACAAGGTGAGACCACAGATCATGCTCATATTATAATTTTCTGTCATGGGCTCTTTTAAGCAGGAAAGACACAGTGAAGCACCCAGTCTACTTGGGAACAGCAGCTCTGATGTGCGATAGTGGTGGCAATAAGAGCTATTGCCAATGTTCATTACCATCTCAGGAGGTGCTGATTTTTCTGCTCCCACACCCTGATCCACAGCCTTCCAAAGCCTGAGTTCCTAGGTGGTGTGTATGAACAGCCTTTTCAATACAAAAAAAAAGGTTTTTACAAAAGTTCATGAAAAGTTTAGGATTGGAACTGATGATCTTTAAGGTCCCTTCCAACCCAAATCATTCTGTGGTTCCACAATTTTAATCAGCTGATGTTATCCGCTCAGGTCCAGTTCAGTACTACTCTTAAGAGTCTTTTCTTGGTAGTTTCATTCTTAAAATGACTTTCACAATCTGTTTGGGTTCTGCCTTTTCTTGTAGCTCTCTACGAGCTATTAATTCTGAACTAGGGAAGTGCTTTTTAGGAATAATCAGAAAGTGCATATTCCTAGCAAAATTCTTCAGCTTTTGTATCTTTGTATCTTTGAGTGGTTCAGCTCCCTTTCCATATTCCCTCTAGTTGCATGAAATGTGTCAACACCTGCTGTAAGGGTCCACACATATTTTGCCTCCCCCTTTCTGTTTCATCATCCAATCTACTGCATGAGTAATTTAGTGTAGGTATTAATGAGCTGGAAAAGGTTGGGGTTTGTGGGTTTTGATTTCAGGCATCACGTTATATTTTGTTGTGTCAATATCCTTATGTTCCAGGTTATTTTCTTATTAACATTGATGCAATTAATGGAGATGTATACTAAAACCTCAAAGTTACAGGGTTTTTTTTTTCCAGGAGATATCACTCTTCATTGTTTCCCTTGTTAGCCAAGGGGTAATAAAGAGACAGAAATCTCTAGCTGAGCCCATGATGTTACCACAGCCCTCTCCAGAGTGGGACAGGACTGGTAGCAGAGCTCTCATAGCTGCAATGGGACAGGCCCTCACTTTCAGCAGAAATTCTAATTCTTCCCTCATATTCTGGCTGTGTGTTTGCCAGCTACCACTGTGAGGGGTATTTGAAGATCCAAAGTCAACTTTTCTCATGGCAGATGAATATCTGGCACCCCACTTGTCCCTGTTAGGAATCTGCTTAGGACTGTGCTTTGTTTAAGCTTGCTCCTTCTATTTGAACTAGGTACAGCTGACATGAAAAAAAAGGACATACGAGAAACAGTTTGGCGACAGTGACAGAGGAATAACTAGACACCTTGTTTCGTGGTCTGTCCTGGATGGAGTGAACAGGCAGACTGTGCTGAAAAAGACTGAATATAGTTTTTTTGTAGAGTGTACTGGTATTTCCTACTGTGTGTCAGCTGAGTTCCCTGATCCTTTTGCTTCCTCTTGTTTTCAGGCTGTACAGCAAAGTCACTGGACAAAATGCTGTCCCCAAGTTCTACAGGTCTCCACTGCCTATTTCTACTGGTCACAGCATGTTCCCAGACATCACAGGACTCAAACTTTGTGCCATTCATCCAATATATAGTGAGTATCCTTTCCCAACCCCATTGCTTTTCTTTTGGTCTCTGCTGTAGCATCCAGCTGCTACAGCTATCACAGAATCACATCATATCACAAAATCATCCTTTACATCCACAAAACATTAGAGGAAGTCAGTATAAGATCAGGTGGAGAAACTGAAGCTGGAGTCTCCTCAGTGTGTAAAAGAGATGGAGAAATCCAGAAAGTGGGCTGTTCCTGCTTCCCAGTCTTAAAGCCTCTCCAGAAGGAATTAAGAAACGCTTATGTTTTCTCATTTGTGTTAGACTGTAAAGGATTTAAATCTCTGATTGTGTGTAACATGTGGGCACTGCTCCTGATGGGATTCACCCATACTATGAGAGAGAGAAACCGAGCAAATCTTGTCTAGAAGTGGGGTGTCAACAAAACTAGCTCAGGCACAGAGGTGCTTACAGGTAGGTGACGGGAATCTCACCACTGTCTTGACAGTAGGACAAGCACACATGACCAAAATGCCACTCCTGAGTGACTTGTGTTTAGATGTTGAGCTTGAACTCAGACTTCAGGTTCCCACTTTTTCAATAATCCCCACGTACCTCTTTTGTTTCATTGGTAGTGCAAATTATGGAAAGCCATTTTGTGCATTGTCCTGTACAGGCAGCTTCTGCGCAAATAGTCCCAAACTAGAAAGCACAAAAAAGGAACAAACAAATGAAGGGACTGACCAAATGGAAGTTAATTCATCTGGTAAAGAAAACTAGTCTGCAAATCTACCAATTCTAGGTCTATCACAGTTATTATCAGACCAGATGATATTTCTTTTTTCTTCTACATTATGAACCCTATGAAGCCAAAATGGATTCTAACATCAATGTTCAGCCTCTAGCACCACAGGGACCTTAGTTCTGGTGGACTGACCAGAAGACTATGTGCTTTTTTGAGCAGGTTGAAAAAAGGCAAGGAATGGTGAAGAGGAAGATGAGAAATTCTCAAGTGGTTGCTGCCACTATCCCCTGTCTTGGCAAACAGCTGGTTCCAGCAGCCCTGTTTGCTGTTTGGCAGATGTCTAATAGTCACTAAGTATATTGTTTGCGCTGTTTTTTTTCAAACTGTCTTAGGCATTTTCATGAAAAGAGTAACACTTTATTTTTTAGCGTCATTGAATGATGGTTGATCCTGCAAATGAGTCATCACTTAATGGTGTGAAATACACAAACTCTTTGATGACATAGCAGTGCCTGTAGTAGTTTGGGAGAATAATTCAAAAAGGAAACCACTGAAATCAAACCTTGAGGAAGAAGCAGATTACAGTGGGCTTTCTGTAACTTTTGCAGCTAACCTCTAAGGTGAAAGGTGGTAGCTCTTGCAGTGCAAAGATGCCAATGCACCTTGGGATCTTCAGTGCCAGCACAGCTGCGATATGAAGCCCAGCTCTAATCACACACCAGATGGTTCCTTTATGTAAAAAGATGACTTAAGAGTTGCCAAGCTATTCACCCTTTCTGTAAATAAAGAATTCAGTAGGGCTCAAGAAACTGGCAAAGCTGCAAATTTCCTGCTTGTGTTTTTGCTTGTTCTTTAGCCTTTCTTTCTAACTGTGGTGCCAGTGTATTTTTAGGGCATGATTGAAAAAATAAGATGGTCTGCATCTCACTTGGCTGCACCCTGGTTGAACCCAGTCACACTGAAATTGTACCACCACTGACCTGGTCATCTGTGTGCTGTCGATGGTCCACAGTACAGCTGACCTGACACCTGAGCTGGGGACTGGACATTTCAATCTCCTTTCTACTTCTCAGGCTGGCTTTGCTGCTGCAGAGCTGCAAAATCAGAGCAAAGAGGACAGGGAAGAGGAATACAAGTCTGTTTTCTGGGTTCAGAGGCTGAGGGGCCAGGTCTCCCAAGCAGTTTGCAAGGTTGGCCCAGGACTGAGAGCACTGCATCAGCCCCATAGCTGGTTTGCAGCTCAGACACAGAATTTCTGCTCAGCTGGGACAATTAGCTTGCAGAGATATGCAAAGAGACTCTCAGTTCGTCCCTCAGCTCGTGTTTAACATTTCCATGCTTGGAAGATTTAAATGTTCTGTTTACAGTGGAAAAGGGGAAAGGGAGGGTAAAAGATTGGTGAAGGGAAAAAATTCTCTATGCCAGTATTTTCTTCACTAATTCTTTCATGCCAACAACAGCAGATAAAGTTTCACTTTTTTTTTTTTTTCACAGAGTTTCACTCTTTTTTTCACAGATCGACAGTGAGCTAGGAGAGGACAGTTTCCAGTCAGAGATGCAAAGGCAGAAGCGAAACAGTACGTACACAAACGTGTGGTAACAAAGCAGGTTTCTAGCAAGCCAAGGGTGAAATAACTGTTGAGGATATAATCTCTGGAGATACTGAATGGTGATCACCAAGGGGATGTAGTTGTTGTGGTTTAACCCCAGCCAGCAGCTAAGCACCACTCAGCTGCCCGCTCACCCCAACAGTGGGATGGGGGACAGAACCAGAGCGTAAAAGTGAGAAAAATGTCCTCCCATTTCTTCTTATTATTATTCTTCCCCCAGCTCTTACTGTTAAGTGAGACACTGTATGATGTGGATGTCTTGCTCCGGGTAGTGTGTGACATCATATTGTTCATTTGGGGTCAGCTGTCTCAGCTGTGTCCCCTTCCAGCTTCTTGTGCAGCCCCAGCGTCCTCAATGGGAGGACAGAGCAGGAAAAGGAGAAAGCCTTGATGCTGTTCAAGCACTGCTCAGCAATAGCCAAAACACTGGTGTGTTATCAACGCTGTTTTCACCACAAATCCAAACCATAGCCCCATACAAGCTGCTGTGAAGAAATGTAACTCTACCTGAGCAAAAAAACCCCAGTACAATAGTAAAGGCATAGACAAAAGAGGTGGAAACTTCTGTCTGGTCTGAAACAAATATATGAGCACAGCTTCTATGCAAGAAATACACAGTGTAGAAAAACCTCTTAGCAGGACAGAGGTCACAAGAGAGTTCTGTATGTCTTCAGGCTATGGGTGACTGTTCATCCACTTGCTCAGTCAAAGGAGAGAAAGGATGAGACAGCTTTTCTCTGTATACATTATGCCATTTATATCAGCTTCCTATTGCTCTGAGAACAAAGAAAACTGGCTTTTGTCAGACAAGCAGCAGATAAAGCACATGCAGAATATCTGCTACGTAGGAATCAATAAGATTTCTTCAGCAGAATGCCACACTAAGCCACCACCAAATAGAGCCTAAATACCAAAATGGAAGCCATCAGCCTGTGATTTACCCTCACAGGGAGGTTTGCAGTCTTACACTATTTCTCTTTCAGTGCTTACTTTTGACCCACCCACTCTGGAGTACACCGTTGACATTGAAGTAAGCTTTATGGATGCATCTTTTCTGGAGCCAATCAAAAAGTATTTAAAAACCCGTCATCTTCCAGTTTCAACAAATATTTCAAATGTAGAAATGACAAACATCAACATCACAACAGGTGGGTTGTTTATCTATTTTTATATTCTGGGTGACATACCAGTATTGGTACCAGTACTGGTTGCCAGTATTTGATCTCTGCCAGTTCTACCATCCGTCACGCTTAGAGATCAGCGAAGCTGAACTGTCTCTGCTGCCAGCTGAAAGACCCAACAAGACTGAAGCTGTTGCACATGACAGTGTGTTTTGTTCTCTGCATCCCAACACTCATCTTTACATAACGTTGGTGTTAGGAATAGCCCTGAATGCTTTTCTTTTCCTAAGGAAGGGACAAAGGCAGAGGAAGCCTGAGCCAAAGGATTTTGCTCCAGTTTGACTAACAAGCAGTCTGAGTCACTTTCAAGTTTCAGGAAGCTGTGACAGCAGTTATCAGACTGTTTACTTCCCCCCACTTGCATTTGGAACGTAAATCACTGTAAGAGGCTGTACTCTGACCCTGACAGTGACAAACTGTGTGAGATGCAGCCTTTTCCTGAGATAACTCACTAAACGTACTCTTACAGGCCAAGATATCAGATAGGTTTTATTACATGCATTGTGGTTGAGCAACAGCACATCCAAGTAACCAAGCAGAGGGTGTACAAACACAGCAAACATTTACAACAGTAGAGGGGGAGATTTGGTACTTTCTTATTGCTGGCCCATAAAGCAGTGAAAGGAAGTGCTGACCAGTTCTCCAAACAACATGCAAACGGTTATCTTAAAGGCCTTCAGGGTCACATGCAACATGTGAAAATCACTTTGTTAATATCTTACTTTGCCCATGGCACATTAAGAGCTGAAAATCTTTCAGTGAAGTGTTGTTTGTTCTGTTGTTTATTTATTTAAAAATTAGTGACAATGTATGTTATTAAAGCACATTGTGATGAGGTTACCTTCTCTCATGCAGCTTCTGTCAGGGTATAGTCAAAATGACACAGCACCTCAGTAGCCTCCAGGATTTTGAGTGACCATTATGTATTCTTACAGTCTTTAAAAGACTATACATTTTCTTTCAGCCCGGGCAATTTTAAGATATCCAATCTGAAAACTCTCATAGGATGCTGGCCAATATACCAGGCAAATTTTTAGGATCAGGTTTCACATTGCCACACAATTACTTAGAAGTAATTGATTGGACTTATCCCTCTACCAGTCTGGTTCCCATTTCTGCTCTGTCATTTATAATTAGTATAGTAATTAATATAGAAATATATAAAAATAGATTTGCAAGGTGTCAGATCATCATGTTTGCACCATTCAAGTGAACTCACAAGAAGGACAACATTTAGTTGAGATCATTGGCATAAAGATACAGCAGGGTAAATATCTATCCAGTGCAATATATTGTGCTCTGTTTACCATTCTCATAGTATTTCTCTGTCTGCCTGACACTAGTCTGCCTGCCCAGTGGTGAGAACAACAGCTGTTGTTCTTGTGAAAATGGGTATGCCTGGCCAAGTGCGGTGTGCGGTGACTTGATAACCTGCCCTTCTGTCAGCCTAGCACCTGACCTGCCCTGCGGCTACATGAAGGAAATGCCTTTCTATGGGCCCTACTGTGAGCCTCAGACTGAAGGTAAGGAGAAACAGTGCTGCACTTCATCATGCAACTGAGGTACCGGGTAAAATTGTGATAAAGAAGCATGTCAGGGCTGAGCTGGCTACCACATAGCCTATGAACGTGGAAAGTCTGTAGAGGTGGTCTAGAGCTCTTCTCTTTGTGATGTGGGACAACCTTGACCCAAGTACTTGAGATATTTAGTGTTGTGCTGGAGCCCCAGCTCCTGGAATCACTTGCATGCCTCTTTGGGACTTTCAGCTTCTGCTAAGCAAAGAAAGTTTCATCTCATCAGATTTTCAGCAGAGGAACTTACAGATGTAACCAAAGTGCACCACAGTGCTCAAGAAAAGAGAAGGAACAAAAAACCCAGCATGTGTATTTTCTTCGGTTCTATTTCATGACTCTCATGACAAGATGATCGTGACTTTTTAGGAACCTGACTGATGACTGGACACTTAGGCTTGGCAGCACTGAGGGAGCCACTACCTGTTGTCTTTTCAATCCAAGACAAACTCCTACAAGGGTCTACCTCTGATTTGTGATGAAGCAGCATACAGAGGTACACAGAGGTAGCCCTGGAGTGGGAAGTAGTCCAGTGTTGTCAGCATGCCCATTCTAAGCAACTCTGCTTAAAGGCAATACTTCTACCACAGGGCAGCCCCATATCAATATTGCCACACTACTTCCAAGACTAGAGGTAGTATTTCTTCCGTGTGGAAGTCGCACATCCCTTAGAAATCCAAGGCCCTGGGTAAAATGCTCCTCCAGGGCATGTTATGGACATGTCCTTAAATGGACCCAACTTAGAAAATTCCAGTATCTCTCTGAGCATTTTAAATTCTTTAGTGCCCATTGATGGGTCTTCAGCCAGAATATTACCCTCCCAAATTCACAGACAATTTTTCCATTAATTTCAGTGAAACATAGATGGAGATTCGTCCTGTAACTTTCACTATGTAAAAGTTAAGTATCTGGTCAAAGTTACTCATCCATGCTCTCTACAGCTGGAACAATGTAGCAATTAAATCATTGTAGGAAAGCTTTCTATCACCTTCTGAAGGTATCGCTTTCTGAAGATGTCTACAACTTTGCATCAACTGGAGAAGGAGTCTAGATATCTAGAAGATGCCAGGGATCTAAATCAGATATAGAAAGTTAGGAGAATCCCAACTTTCCTATCATACAGATGAATCTTGACAAGTCGTAAGATGTTCATTTAGGATTAGGATGACTTCACCAAGGGCAAATTGCAGCTGACTAATCTAATGGTCTTACATGATGGAGTGACTGCATCAGTGAACAAGGAAAGAGTTAAGGATGTCATCTACCTAGACTTCTGTACGGCCTTTGATACAGTCCCCTACATCATTCTTGCTGCTAGATTGGAAAGATACGGGTTTGACAAGTGGACTGTCAAATGGACAAAGAACTGGTTGGATGGCTACATCCAGAAAGTTATAGTCAATGGCTCAACATCCAGGTGGAAACCAGTAACAAGTGATGTCTTCAAGGAACTGTACTATTTAATGTCTTTATCAGTGATACAAACAGTGGGATCGAGTGCACCCTCAGTAAGTTTGTGTATGACACCAAGCTGAGTGGTGCAGTTCATTTGCTAGAGGGAAGGGATGCCAGAGGGATCTTGACCATTCAAGAAGAGGGCCTGTGTGAACTTTATGAAGTTGTGCATGCTCCATCATTGCAAGTGTTCAAGGTTGTAGTGGGTCTGGCTGAGCTGGTTTTCCCCACAGCAGCAGTGTTTTTGTGCTGGGAGCTAGAAGGGTGTTGATAA
>JAVSBS010003800.1:66690-82313 GCA_033124195.1 Coracias cyanogaster | reverse complement strand
AGTTTATTCCTATCCCGCAACTGGAATTTGATCAGTATGGCAAAATGGACTTTCAAAGTTAAAACAAACATTAACTAGTGCTCCAAATGGATAGCAAATGCTGCAGCCTTCTGTGGAAAGATGATATAGAGCCAGACTGTCCTCTGGTGTAAGTCAACCTAACTTCACTGGACTTTGGTGGAGCTGTGCTGATCAACACCAGCTGACTGACTGATCTACTGGACATCCGAAAGCCAGCCATCGTGTTTCCCTGACATGGGATGATACAAAGTAAACAGGAAGAGTTAAAATCCAGTTGAGGGGATTCATTGGATGTTTCTGGCAATAATAAAATATTTCTCTCATTTCCAAAAGTCAGAAAGACCCTCTCTCCTCACAGTCTTGGTCCTGACAAAGCGGTGACACCCGTTGTGTTTTTTTCCTGTGCAATAGGGAGTGTATATTTGCACATCATGTCATGCTTGTCCATGGTAATCAGAAGCCATTATTTCCAAAAGCTCAAAATTCCCTCCTGGACTCGGGTATGCCAAGTTTTAGTTCACAGAGATTTCTTCTTTTTTTTTTTTTTTTCATGGTTGATTTATAATTGCTGCAAACAGAAGTTTATAATGGAAACACTGACAAAACCATAACTACAGTGTCACGTTAACACTTCTATTGCTGCCTCCATGTCAGACTTTCCTTTAACCCTATGAGCTAAGACTTGTATCGAGTATCAACAAAAGCCCAGAATACACAGGGCATAGTAGACAGAGCAGAGAACTGGAGACATGACTCCTGGAATAAAATCCTTGCCTCAGTAAAATCAAAGGGATTTTATCCCTAGTGTCTAGTCTCACTTCTGCCAGACACTTGCTGTGTAATTTGGACAAATTTATCCTCTGCAAAATGGACAGGAAAATATGTTCTGCAGTTACCTTGCAAGTGTTGCAGCCTGATTAGCAAATCGTGCTATTAAAGGAAGCAGAGGAAAGCTAAGGATAAATATAAGTGCTACCCACAAATTATTATTATTTTTTTTAAAAAAGGTAAATATTATTCTAGGCATCTATGCATGGGAGGCGGTAGGATCTTTACAGTTCTGCCCGCATGTATTTACTCAGAGACATCAATATATCTCCCTGCAACACCCTCATTATTTGAGTCTTGTCTCCTGTTTGTGATTTTCTATTTTATTCCTGGCTTAGGTCTCATTCTTGACATTTTTATGTAGGTTTTGTAAGCAATAATATACATACATTAGATGGTGTTAAAACCATCAACCCAAGTTACTATTTTTAGCGCAGCACAGAGAATGGGACAGAGACATAAGTGACAATTAAAGAGAATATATTCAGAGCTGTCATCAGCAAATATTTTTTTTCTCTTGCCAGGAATCCAAAGTGTATGGAAGGGCCTCCTAGGCAAAGTTTTTAAGGCAAAACACTCGGGTCATTCAAAAAAAAACAACTCAATGACATCACCAGGAGGCCGGGCTGTGAAAATGTCCCTGGTCATGTGAGTTTTCGAGAAAACTCTTCTTTGCTCCCTCAAATCGCTCATCTGCCTCTTTGCCTCTGTACTACCCATGCACTGAGCTTGCAGATGTATATAATTTACAGAGCTTTCCTCATCAAGGGGATTAGGCAGCCCTCTTTCAATATGTATAAGAAGTACAAACACACACTTACCCACTATGTTTTACGCCTGCCTGCAACAAACAGCTTAACAGATTGTGATGAAATTCAGACACTGACAATCTGACAAAAAAACTTCTTTTTTGCCTTGAAATCTGGCTTCCAGAAGTTTTGCAAATCTAAATATTTTATTTGAATACCGCAAGGGCCCCAATCTTATGGAAAGCCTATGAAGAAAACATGCAGATAGATGTGGTTAAGGAGAAAAAAAAAAAAAAAACAGCACAGACACACACACACACAAAACATATATTTGGTGCAACTTGCCAATTTTCACAATGACTCGGGTGTGTTTTCTCTCCCTGGCTCCTGAGACTGTAACTAGACTCCTCTAATAAGCACTTTTTGCCCACCAGTGTGTCAACGGTGCTTTAACAGTAGTTTCAGTGTCAAATTGCCCTTTCCTCAGCAGGGATTGTTAAGCCTTTCTGTATTATACTTCCAAGACTCTCGTGAGCTGGAGTTGGGAGATATAATATTTTCTTTGAAGTTTGCATTTCACAACACACTGGGATGCAAACAAGCTCCAGTTTCTCAGTAGTCAAACAATTCTGGCACACAGGGACTAGGACTAAATATTGTACCAAATTTTCTAATTACGTCTTTGTGATATTTACCACACAATGTTAGGTGAAAGCAGATTCTAATCAATATAAACCCCCTTGTCTAAACAGGACATCTGGGCTTTGAAATATTCTGTTTGTTGTCTCAAAATTACTCCATAGCAAGCCACCATAACAATATAATATCTTAGTCATGGAAAACTTTGGAGTATTTCTGATAATCTTATCATAAACAGATGAACGCTTTCTCTCTTACAGTATTAAGGTGATGTAAAAAGTGAAGATAAAAGTCAGCTGTATGCATAAAATTGTAAAGGCTTATGCCAAAAAAATGCTATGTTTACAAGTTTAAAAGCTCCAAAGTCTGAAAAGGCAAAAATTGAGATTCTTAAAGTAACACTAACTGAGCCACATGGCACATCCTGGCACCCACATTTAGCAAAATAAACATTAGCATATTCATATACGCATTTCTAGAGCAACGTATTTTTAATGTGGCCAAACTAATTCAACAATGGGAATCTCAACTTTTCTCATTTTATGGCCAAATTCTCAGCTGGCAGAGATATATTATTTCAACAAACCGACATCATCAACAGCAGCTAGGCAGCAGAACTGCTTGCTTCTGAGCAGGCAAGTGCCAGATTCTGATGCACAAGTCTCTTTTCCTGACTTTAACATCAATATTCATAGAACAAGATAGACAGATGTGATTAAGAATCAGCTCCTTAACTAGAAGTCTGAGCCTTCCAGTACAAAAACTTCCATGAGAGTTACATTTTCGCCTGTGTTTTCTCACGTAAGAGACTCGGAAGGAATCCAGCCTCCCTGCACAAGTATTTTACAGCACAAGATGCAGACAGTTAACTCTTTGGACCTGAATTTTGGATTTTTACTGACTCTCTCGGCTTTATCTGGCAATTCCTTGATTGTTCTTCCAACAACGACAAGCTGCACCAGAGGGGAGCATCTCTCCGTTCCCCAGGCTCATGGGCATGTCAGTGCAGAATCCATTCCTGCATTCAAATCTTCCCACAGAGAAAGTTTTCTGTTCTGAGGACATTCTCTGTGGATAAGGAGGCAGATCCAGGCTCCCAAAGCAGCTGCCTTTGCAAAGCTGGCTTATCCCATCACCCCAAAATTGCCCTCAGCGGAGAAGATCTCTGGATGGCACTGGGCCAACGCCACCAGCCTTCTGCCATCCCAACCTGCCCATGGGGCGGCCGTCCTCCCATCATGCTGAAGTTCACCAGCCTGGGATAAAGGGATCTAAAAATGACACAAAGCCCCCTTTGCCCCACCTTAATATGGCCTATGCTAAATCCAGCTTGGCTGGGGCTGAGGATCAAGGCCCTTAGACACTCTTAACTTAATGCTGCAGGTAGGAATACAACTCCCCCCCCATCATCCACTGTTTATTTTTATTTTTATTTTTCAAGTGCCCAAGGTCCTGGCCAGAACTGCAGCCCCACTGAGCAACATGCTCGATAAATATGGAAAGGCCTCAAATATTCTCAGTTTAAAAGGATACATGACGAGTAGGCAGTGAGATGCAATTATATGCAAGTTGTTTGTATATACTATGTGCAAATAGTTTGCTGTTTGGTTGGTTGTCGGCTCTTTTGCAAAGGATCTTGAACATCACCCAGCTGGACTTGGAGGCATCTGGAGTGAGTTGGTTAATTGTTAACAGGCTCCATAAAGACACGTGAGGAATTAATCCTCAGATCACCTCTTTTCCCCTCTGCAAGTCACAAAAAAAGCTCCAGAAAAGCTTAGCTATCCATAACATTTCAAAAAGTAAATGTTGCTGCTTCAGGGTTAGATTTGGGAAAATAAATGCAAATACTGGAAAGCACTTCACATCTTCGAGATCTCTAGCCTGCTAACAAACTAGATAGATATTGGCAAAGAGGTTCAAAAGTTAGTAGGGGCGACAGACAGAAAAACAGACAGTGCAATTGCTTCATTTCCATAAGTGATCATGCCAAAAAAAAACAGATTTGATAAATAATTAAAAAGCAAAGAAACCCATTATCTTGAGTATCAGGAACAAGCCTGGCTGGAAAGGCCAGGTTTCAGAAAGGCCTAGACTTATAAAAACAAAGGGTTATAGGGCAAATTCTGACTTCAAGGCTTTGTAATAGGCCTTCCACTTGAATTGGACGGGATGATGCTTTGGCATAGTGAGGGGGACACCCGCGTTCCCCCCGGGACCTATGGCCAGAAGTGCCCAGGCCACAGGGTGGGAATGGCCATCCAAGAGCCCTGGGCCAATTACCCGGTAACACCCCCAAGCTCTGAAGATCTAAAGATCCCCTGAATAATCCTGTTCTGGGAGAAGAATTAAAACCATGAAGGGAAAAAGCAGGGGGAAATGGGATCCTTCCTCAGGCCTCTGGCAGACACGGAGAGGACAATGGGGAAATAAGAGCTAGCATGAAAGTTTCCTCGAGTAGGTCCTTGCTGTTCCAGATGAGACTTTCCAGAGGCAAAACCCAAAAGAATATTATTATTCTCTTTGGGGGACTAATTCCTTTGCTGCTTGTCACCTTTTGTTAGATGTGTGACACCCCATAACCTTGTTGTGCAAGGCACCAGATGTCCATTTCGATATCAGTTTTGGAATAAAAATGTTTATTTTCCCATTAGAATCTGCAATATTTTTTTTTCACCTTAAAACCCCATGAATTTTAAGACAAGCAGACACCAAAACATGCTACAAATGATACAAACGGGTGCTGAGTGCTTTGGATGAAAATAAATAAATACAGGCAGTCATTCCTCCCACTTGCATTTACTGGAGGCACATATCCCCTTACAAATAAAAAAAGTATTAAGAACATGTTATGAAAAATAACAAAGAATAGCAGAGAAATCAGAAAGTGAGTGGCACTTCAGATGGAGTTTAGCAAATTAAGTCATTGACCTGAAGAGGAGATTAATACTAAACAAGGTGCCCCTTCTTCTGAAGTAATGAATATTCTTCAAACAGCAAGGGAGCACTGACTGCTGTTTGATGCTGATGACATTGAAAATTTAGGAGAACAGAAATTCCATCATTTTTCATTTGTATGCAAATGCGCCTGTTCCAGAAATTAACCCCTGAACCCCATGTCAGTTTTCATCTGGAGGAATTCTCTTTGCTAGCATCACACAGTGCAGCCTTGCTGCTATCCTGGGGTCACTGGGGCTTCCCCACACAGAACACCACAAAACCCTAAAACAAAACAAAAAAAGAAAACAAAGAAAAAAAAAAAAAAAAGGCGGGGGGGTAGGGGGGGAGAAAGTAGGGTGGGGGAAATTGGCCAAATCATGCCAGGCTTTGTTTGCCCCCATTAACGGGGTATAAAGGAGCAATAGAAGTAAAAGCATGTTGTAAAATGCACATCTCTAATGCAGGGCTCTGGGTACTGGGATAATTGTCATGCAAAATGCAGCCGTACCTCTTTAGGCAGAGCAGCGGCCACTAATCACTTCCACTGGTGTTAAGGTGAACCCTGGGCCAATATACAGACTGTAATACTCTTCCTTTCAGCCAGGCCTTGGGCTGTTAAAAAGTTCTTTTGTCACTTAGCACCTTAGACAAACGCTACTATCTGCATGTGAAGGGGAAAGAGATGATGGAGGTTTTTTAATTGATGTGGATTTAATTATGCTAATTTAGACAGCTGTAAAGCCTTTTCAGTATAGCTGCATAATGGGACCAGCAAATACAGGTGTCCTTCACTGCAGGCGCTTAATGTTTAACCTTAGTAGTTTTGTAAGGAAGGAAAAATGCAAAGTAATGGTTAACCAGCAGAAAGCTCCGTTTCTTGATGACCTAAAGAGGACACTTCACTTTGATTCTTCGCACAATACCATTCAGGGCTGCAGAAATCACACACGCTGAGCAGAGCACAAATGCTTTTCACTGCAGTGATGCCTGCTCTGATGAGCAAGGCTGAAGCCAAAACAAGAGGGTTTAGGTCCGCCACAGGCCTCAGCATCCTGCACAGGGTGTCCTTCAATTAATTTGGGCCATCTCCAAACAAATGATTAATATAAGACAGCCTTTTTCTCTTCCTTCTTCAGCCCTCTCTTGACACCTTTTTTAATCCCTTATATGTAACTACCTCCAGCATCAGCAATAACTAAAAAAAATAAGCAAGATTTGTTCTTGATACACTGGCTCAGGTTGCACAGACAGGTGGTTGATGTCCCACCCCTGGAAACATTCCAGTTCAGGTTGGACAGAGCTCTGAGCAACCTAATCTAGTTGGAGAGGTCCTGACATTGAACTAGATGACCTTTAAAGGTCCCTTCCTACCCAAACCATTCTGTGTTTCTATAGTTCTTAGGGTGTTTCCTTGGTGTCTTATCCAGACTCCTCTGAGGCTGCTATGCCTCTACCCTTCCCAATACCCTTTCCCCATCCCATGTCCTATATCCTTTCTCTAGGATGAAGCTGACACCCCCAGTGACTATTCTGGACATTCATTTCCCAGGGCCTGCGTTCAGCCAACTCAGCTCCCCAAAGTGGCCATGCACCATGTAAAGTTAGTGCTGCTTGAAGAGTAGAGTATAAATGCTTGGCCAAAGGTGTGGAACGGATCACTGATCTTTTTTAATAGAGGATGAATCATAGCCTACATGTGCCTGTCTCTCTTTGGTGGCCAGAAGCAGCCTCAGTGACTAGGTGCCTTGTGTTCAGATGCCTACATGTCACCTCAAAGCTCTCCTGTTCAGTAGCACTGTCTTATTTGTATGACCACTAAACAGCTAAAGTTTTTGTAAAATAGAAGTTGCTGCTTACTAAACACTTGTTAGCATAGGACCAAAAGGTTTGGCATACAAGTTCTGGTAGACTTCACAAACAATTTTAGGAGTTATTGGGCCAAACTACACATCACCGGTCAGTATGCAGCAAACAGAGTCTGCTCAGAAAGTTGGATTTTGGGTTGTGCATTCCTCCCAGAACATCTCTTTTTAAAGCAGTGCTGCCAAATCAGTGAAGACACTGGAAATATACACTACACCATCAGATGGAGTTGATTTGTGTAAGGCAGGAGAGCAAAGATTAAATCCATGTGTACAAAGCTCTCTGCTGCTACATCTTTAGGTCTCCCAGAGGCAGAAAGAGTAGAGAGATAATGGGAAAAGTGCTTTCCTGACATCCAACAGTGTGCAGTCCCACTCTGTGATGGGAGCTGCTCTGCATATCCATGTCTGTCTCCATTGTGGTGGCACCTGGATGCTGCATTATCTCTAATAATTCCTGAAGTGCAGTAGAAATGGGCTTTTATCTCATTCTACATTGATGTCATATGACTTGCTCAAGGTCATTGAGAACAGGAATGCAAATTCAGATTTTAACTTTTCTTCCATTGCTTGGTCCCCTAGCATTAAATGGAGTCCCCCCCTTTCCCCACCTTTTCTCCCCTGTCTGCAGTTTCACCCTCTGAGCTCCAGGCACCAGCTATGGTGATCCTCTCTATTTTGGCAATAGTTCCTGAAATGTTAACGCTGGGCACCAAGGGGTTAGCGAAGTACTGTACTTCAACCAAATTAACCAGCTTCCAAGTCTGCAAATTCTGCTGCCTAGATACATATAATCCTCCCCAAACACTAAGTTCCCTTGTCCCCCCCAGCTCCGCCTCAGGAACAGCCACGTGCAAAACACTAGATAGGTATTATATTCCTACGCATATATTATAAGCGTTAGCTTGACAAGCTGGCTGATGACAGCGTCAGTCATACTTCACTTCATCCTTGTCCTGTGGTCCAAAGCTGGATTCAATGCCCATGGGCCCACGCTGGGCTTGCGCAGCAGCTGAAGGGCCAAATGCCAGTTAACCTGGAAGATATCCTTTCCAACAACAGCACCTGACTTTCTGGCCAGCTTCCCCCAAGCTCTCCTCGGTTGCTCTGGCAGCTGGGACACGGGCAGCGCACTTGGGGTTAGGTCAAGTTTTCCTCTTGGCTGCTTTGAGCTGTTTGATGCCATTTTCCTTGACTCACCCTTGATTATGGGGAATGGTTTCTATTACATTTTCAAACAACCTGATATCCATAAGAAAGGCTTTGGGGTAGGTTTCATTTCAAATGTTATCCATTCTTAGGTTTGCCTGATGCAGAAATGTACCAGTTGGTCCTAGAGCCAACCAAATTCTGGTGCTTAGCCCAGCAGTGTATCGAATTTCTTTTGCACATCCAGAATAAAAATACACAGCCTTTTTAAGAGGGATAGCCAACGTACAACATACTGGTGTAAGCACTCTGCTCTGTATTTTAACAGATTTTAGGAATTTGTGGGAATTCTCTCAAATGTTGAAGAGTAAAAGATCTGAAGAAACGTTCTTGCAAAAAAAAATACAAATGGGTGCTTTGATAACTATAAAGTTGCTTTCTTGGACCAAGAGCCCACATTAGGAACCAAATAAAATATTTAAAGGCAAAAATCTTGCAAACTTTCCTCCTGAGAAAAGGAAAATATGGTCTATGCTACACCAGACCTTCCTTTTGCAGATCTGTTTAGGAGTTGCCATGAAACACACAGTATTCAACAAAGAGCTTGAAAATTTTTTGTTAAAGTTACATTTATATAGATTTCTAGGAATGCCTGGTTTGGTTTTTCTTCAAATCCAAGTGTCAAGTTGCATTTCAGACCACCTATAAATATAATTTTGCTCTCACATAATGCTTTTGTATCTGGTGTAATTCCATTTAGTGCAGCAGTGTTACCTTTCAGTTGCCCTAATGGGAACGAGAACAAAATTACACTGATAAAAACAGCTGCTTACAGAAAGAAATACAAAAAGAGAGAACACAGAAATAAATACTTCCTCTGGCTTATTTAATATATTTGTTTGTCCAAATTGTAACAGAGAGATTTATTTCAAGAAATATTATTTGATCAGCAAGAGTAAACACTGATATTTCTTAAACTCCAATAAGGAGTTTTTACAATTCATCAAACAACACCTAACTAAGATTAAGTTTAGTCAGTCAACTAAAAGAAACAAGCAGAAAAAAGGTTTCAGGTCATATAATTATACCCTTCTGTTTCCCAACTTTCTCATAAATTTCTGTCCAAAAATACTTCCAGCATTTGGATGCCTTGAACAACTGGCTTATTCTAAAACATATAAAAACTCTTATTCCGTCCTTAGCCATTTTAAGATCTTGGTGCTGGCACGCAGTAATGGTGCTTAGCACTACTATATGCCGCTTTCCATGTCCAAAGCACTTTACAAACATTAGCTAATTAATCCTCACAACACCCCTGTGAGGTATGTAGGTAAGTATTGTCATCCAATTAGGTAAGTATTAAGCACTGTTATCCCACCAGATAAGTATTAAGGTCTCCCATTTTACTGGGGATCCTCAGGACAACAGGTTAAGTTACTTACCAAAGGTCACAGGGGGAGTCGGTAGAATAAAACTTGGGATGCTCTGGTTTCTTGTCTGGCTATTCAGGTATCCAGGCAGCATCCGGTACTGCTCCCTCCAACAAAGGCATCCATCACCATCCACATGGAAATCAGGGCTTTCTATACCCCTCCAAGATCCAGAGCAATGAGTACAGTGTGGTGGAAAAGATGTGCCCAAGAAGCACAGCCTCCCCTCCTTGAGGTGGGCAAAGATGACATGGTCTAGAAAATTTCTCAGGAATTTTATTAAAAATAAAGGTCTTGGACTGGGGTGTTATCCTGTGGGTGCACATGGACATGTATTCAAATATATTGTCAGGCCTCACCAATCAAAAGCTCCTCTTCCCCTCTGATTGACCTCTCTTTTCCACTGTCTTGTAAAGATGGACTCTCATATTGAAGTCGTACATCCAGTCCACAAATACATTATGGCTTGCATCTTCTTAACATAAAAATGTCCAATCTGAAGACCCAGCTCAGAGGCTTCAGTTTATAGGTAAACTGGAATCCACAAATGCACTTGACAGGGTAAATCCATTTCAGAGGATCTAGAAAACAGGACTAGCCCACTACATTTGGGTTTTAATCTAGTCCTAACAGATGTCAAGCTGGTGAAATAATATCATCCATCCCTCAGAGACAATGCCAGTGTGTGCATCTGCTTTTAATTTTGCCTCGCTACTAGAGAAATAGTGAAAGCTCCTACTGTAACTCCTCTTGGAGTTGTGTTTGCAAGTTAAAATAGTCTTATGGGTTTTGTGAAGTTAGTGAATTCTAGACTGGTGTAAGAGGGCTCCTAACAAAGCAAAACTCTTCTGAACAGGAGGGATTGGCACAGCGATGGTCCAGCTCTTGCTGGAGCTGGGGCAAATCCCAAATGTAAAAGAAAAAAAAAAAGACCTCGTCTAGATTTGAACTGAGCTGATTTGTGTTTTCAAGTGGAAGGCAGTTTTAGCTGAAGTAAACTACACAGTTTTTAGATCATACAAAATTCATGGCAGTTTGATCCCACAGGACGTCAAACAAACACAAATCATTTGCCAGGAATCCCTACAAACTGAAATAACCAAATCTTGTACGGTTCCAGCAAAAGTCTTAAACCAGTTCTACGGAAGAAAAAGGAGGGACGTAGAGGATTTTTACTTCACTCATCTACACAAAAACATATCCAATGCAACACATCTCCAGATCAAATGCACACAAAGTACCCCAAACATCTAGAGTCTTGAAACACAAAAAACCTCCAACCCAAAAAACAAAAACAAATATACAAATGGAAATAAGAGTAATTAAAAAAGAAAGTAGATTTAGTTTCTTTTGCATTCCTTGGAATGGTTTTATTTCAATATTGGACTGAATTTTTTTAAAAAAAAGCTGAGAAAAACAACACAAAATGCAAGTAATAGACATTTTGTGTTACAGTCAAGAGAAAGAAAATGGGCAACCAAAGCTGTGACAAGAATGTGCTTAGTTATTATATTCCTTCAAGCTCGGCCTGCCAGCATTTTTTCCCTTTTTTTTCTATGTACTGGTCATCAGTGTCTGCCAAAAGGCTCTTCATGAATTTGTGCAATCCCATTTCCCAAAAACAGAGGAAATGATGTTTCTCCACCACAACCACAAGCCTCAGCTGTAGGTTTTACACCATGATTTGTAGCTGTAACTGAGCAGGGTGACGTGCCACCCCCTGCCTCAGTAATGAACACCAAGTGAGTAGTGAAATTTTAGCGTGGGTTATGCAAAATGAAAGGATTAAAAAATGAAAAGAGCATTCACTTCATGTTGCTCCTTTAAAACATTATCACATAGCTCCTTTTTTTCCTAACCTGACCTTTTTTTCCCAACGGTTTGTCTATAACTTAATATAACTAATTCTTTTGAAATAATGTTCACAGTTAGCATAATTGGTGTTATATAGTTCTAATGTACATTACAGAATATTCTGTCACTAGACACTAAATTGAAATTTTAAAGAAAATGATAGAAATAGCTGTAAGGGAAAAAGTACCCTTTTAAATCTCATTTGCTATGCACCGCAGTAGGGTAATGGATGCAATGAAAGTTCCTTTATTGAGTTCCCATGTCCAAAAGGTATTTAGGTAGCAAAGGATGTTAAGCAGACCCCCTGTGCTCCTCCTTTAAGTAAAGATAGCAGGAAATAAGGTATATAGGTTTGTGTCCTCCTGATTTTTATTTCCTAAGGAGTACAACTTATGCAAAGGGCACCTTAGGCTACTTGGAGGATCACAAAGGGTGCCCTCACCCCCTCACTGTCTGCATGAATAGAAGCATCTAAAGGATGGCTGAAGCCATACAGCAGTTAAATCCTTCAGGTGGGTCTTTTCAAATTCCAATAGTGAGGAGTTACTGGAGAATTGGTAAGGATTTCACTAGGCCCCAGCAGGTTTGAGATCAAAAGCCCTGGTTAAATAAAAGCCTGTTGGGAAATCTTAAAACCTCTTTGTAATGTAACTTTAAAAAGTTAATACAAAGAGCCCTTAGACTGAAGCCTGTAACAGCATGAACAAAGAGTATATCAAAACTGATTCCATTAAGGGAAGGCAGACAAATAAACTCATTTAATTTAAAGAGAAATCAGATATATTACGCCGCTAAAAACTAAAAAGCATACCAGGAAAAAAACCCCAAACCAACAGATTTCACAATGCACACACACATAAAGCTGTGAATAATACAAATATACGTATATAAAATCTATCTATAAATATCTCTCAGTACAGAGAACAGAACATTATATACACACATATATGTTTAAGTATCTATCTATACAATATGTGCATGTGTGTGTATGTATAATTCTAGTATATACATATTTTTATCATTTATGAGGCCTCACGCTGGGCTTTCAAATCTGCAGTTAGATGTATCTATATATGTATCCAGAAAAACGCAGCTGAACGAGCCTCTACATTCAAAGTGACACAAGACGTTTTTCAACCCAATTAATTAAAAAAGATGGGTGCTCATCAGTCAGCTGGCACAGGTTTTTTTCACCATCATATTGCCAAAGTGTCACAGTGTTAGTTGTGCAGCATGTTTAAAAGAGAAAATCTGGGACTAGGATTTAGATACCATGTATTAGCTGACCCCTTCCGAGCATCTCATATACTTTTAACTCCTTTGGGGTCCTGCACCAAAGGTGGAGGGGGAGGAAGGGACAGATATAGAATCATGTAGAAACACTTCTACATGGAAAAGACCTTTAAGATCATCCTCATCCTCTCAGTAACATGAAGATCTCATGCTGGATGTCAGTGGAACACACACCGGTGGGTTGTGCACTGTTTGCACAAAGCAAACTGTCTTTTGAGCATCCTACGTGCATGGGATGGCTGGGTCACTATAGCGCGGTCCTTGGGCTGGGGAGACTGCAACTGGGGGTCCCTCACTTCACAACAGGGTCGAGTGACTTGGGCTCAGGATGCTCTGGCACCACTGGGAGGGAGGAGAGCAATGTCCTGCCACCCCATGGCTCACCCTCCCCACAATGAAGAGTCACTAACAATTTTCCTTCAAGAAAGGAAAGAGGGGCACTGAATTTTACTGCGTTTGCGAGGCTCTTCATTATGACCATGACGGAGGAGAAGTGTATATCTCATTAGCTAGAAAGCACATTTTTCTGTTTAAGAAATTATATTCCTCTTGCAGATTTCATAGACTGTGCAGCTAGGAGAGTGAGATGTATGCACTGTATAAACAAGGGTGAATGCCTGCAAAAACCTAGTGTTAATGTTCTACATGATTTTTTTTTCAAACTTTTCTCCTTATAATTAAAACCTGACATTTTAGTTCAACAATGCTAACCCTGAGCTCATTACGTTCATGTACAGTGGGGGAATGGCATCCACTCTCACTGTCAAAACCCCTCTTCCTGCTCCCAATCCAGGAACTGCTGCCCTTACAGCAGGCACAAATTACTCTGTCCCTGTACTCTTTAACAACAGTTTTTTCTGAAGATAAGAAATCACCAACGTGTCTCACATATGGTGTCTTTCATCCCTGTCAGCAGCAATAGTTTCACAACCTACACCAATGCCATTAATTTTATTTTTTTTCTTTACACCCCTAAAATGCACAGGAATTCAAAGCCTTTTAATTATAGTTCTGGTTGTCATTTTAGCAATGCCATTTCTGGTTATCTTGGGTGCATCCCACCAAATCAGTGCAGGCACTGCTATTTATGAATGAGCCATTGCTCTGTGCACAAAATCACTGGGGTGCCTGCTGAAGGACTGCCCTTTGCAACAGCAACCCCAGAAAATTAGCAAAATGAAGAACACCAGATCCATGTGGGACCATGAGGGAAACCCAGGCAAGGGGTACTGATATTTATGGGACCTCAGTCCCAGTGCTGTGACTGACATTCTTGCCCTAGCAACAGGAGATAAATGTCACTTTTGGCTCCTTGTTTGAGAGAAAATATCTCTGAAAGCAACATATCTAATAATATCAAAGATTGCATCACTGGCAGTTTTTAGACCAGTAGAGGATAAGGTTTTCTGGTTCAAATGGGAATTAATTGAGGGAAGTCATATGGCTTGTGTTATACACGTGACACCAGATGATCCAAATAGTCCTTTCTTGGCCTTATAATCTACAAATAACCTTGTGGAGGTACTGCTCTCCTGTGGATTAGTGGCAAACCAATGCTTCTCTTGCTTGGATGAGTTTTCTGATCTAAATACCGTCCAGACCTGTGTGGCCTACAGGATTTGACTGGATCATGGTCTCAGATGGAGCCACGGCCAATTAATGCCAGACATGCGATAAACTGGGGTAGGACACGCTCCATTTCAGGTGCTGTGTGATTCTGGAGTATCAATAGTAGCTATGTGCAGTGCCAGGTCTGAAGAAAAATAATTTTGCTATAAGTACATTTAGAAAATCTCTTTTATACTTGTTATCTTTACATTACCTTGCACTGTAAAAGACCCAGACTATGAGACACCATCAAGCCCTCTAGCTCTAAATTAATCAGTCAGATTTGCAAAATCGAGGTATAATTGTAGCTATTTTGTAGTCCATAAAAATCACAAGATTCCAGAATTGCATGGATAACAGGACAACCTATTCCTATATGGAAAACATAGCATATGGGGTCTTGTCTCTCTTGCTTGAATTACAAGGCAGAGGAAATACCTGGCTGAGCAGTGCTCAGGAATAATCAGGTGGATGATATTACAGGAGCAAGCTGGGTCTTTATTTATTTGCTTTATAAGGATGCCTCTGAATTCAGGTTGTTCGAGTTACATAAAAGCTAAGCCTCCTCCAGACGAGCTCCACAGCCCTTATTGCTCTAAGTCCTTCGTTGTGATTGGTCAGTGTGGTTTTCTGAAAGCTGGGAAATCCCTGTGATGGAAAGCAAGACTGCACCCCTCCAAACTCAATCAGCTCCTCAAAGTCAACTAGAAATATTTCTTAAATACAGATACCCTCATTTCTGTCCCTTTCTCTAACCATGCTTCATTGTAACCCCTAGGACAATTTGCCATGTAGCAGGAAATGTGTCATTTATTAAGTCAACAACCACTTCCTTCAGTATCTACAAAAATTTCTTCTGAGGTTTCCCTTTCAAGTACTGATGTTATTTAGCTTTGCAGGCCAAGACCATAGCAAAAGGTGGAAAAATTTACAGTCGTTACATTGATTAATCAGCTGCTGAAATTTGGCTTTTTAGCATGACACCTCTATTCTCTGAATGTGTGGCCTACTGCAATGTAATCAATTTGTCTGTGCAGGCTCCAAAATCCCAGAGCCACACAATGCAAAAAGGCAGTCTTCTGCCCTCTTTGACCACAATAAGCAACACTACTGAAATCACTGCTCCCGTACAAGTGTGGCATGACCCCATATTTGTAGGCAGCAGAGTATGACTTCATTAAAAATCATATGCCGTGTTAGGGGCTTCCAGCTTTTGCAAGGCAAGGCAGCATCAGAGAAGCATATGTCTG